>CM070019.1:14914921-15187421 GCA_036247105.1 Cirrhinus mrigala | reverse complement strand
TTGAAAGTCTGACAGTAATCAGTGTTAAGAACTACTGGTTTAAATGTTTGAAAATGATTAACAGTTGAAAAACATTTGTTAGAAATTTAGAAAAGTAATCAAAAAGTAATCAAATGTAATCAGTTACATTACTTCAATAAAGTAATGGAAATAGTTACACTACTTATTACATTTTAAATAGGGTAACTTGTAATCTGTAACCTATTACATTTCCAAAGTGATCTTCCCAACACTGTGTGTGTGTGTGTGTGTGTATGTGTGTGTGTGTATGCATATATATATATATGTTAAATCTATATTTAAAAAGGTTATTTAAATATATGCTTTTTATATGTTAAATATATGTCATATTTATAGAAAAAGAAAAATGGGACCTGTAAATAATTCTTCCACAATAATTCTGTAAAAATAAAGCAAAACCTATTTAAATTAGCACAGGGCTATGGTTAATCATGACTAATCACATCCAAAATAAAAGTTTTTGTTTATATAATATATATAACTATATAAAGACACACACATAAAGTATATATTTTGAAAATATTCACATGTATTTACATGTATATATTAATATTCATATAATTTATATTATATATTTATGTATTTAATATATAAACAACATATTTTTCTTAAATATATACATGCATGTATTTATGTATACATACTAAATATACACAGTACATACACATATATTATGTCCACAAGAACTTTTATTTTCACGATTATTGTAGCCCAGCACTAATTTAAATACTAATATATAGAGGTGTCAAACACACAAATAAAAAAAAAAAAAAACACATGAAAGAAATAATGTAATAAATGTTAAACAACATGATTTGTTTTATAAAACTCTATACATAGCTGACACCAAAAACTGTTAAGAAACACATTTAGAGTATGAACTATCATCAAATATGAAAAGTCATACAGGGAATTCTGGGAATGTCAGTTTGTGGGTTTTCACTGTAGATTTTCACTTCTACAAACTTTAGAGTTTTACTGTAAAATTGCATAAAATGTCATTTTAGATCTACTACAATTCATTGCTGTGTATACTAAAGAAATGTAATGTTAACCAATGAACAGGTTTATACTGTAGCATTTTTTACAGTCTTTTACAACTAAAATGATAACAATTGTTACAATGTATATATATATATATATATATATGTTATTTATGACCTTATTTCATTGATTTAACTTGACACACATTGTCTTTTCTTTTCTTTTCTTTTCTTTTCTCTTTTGCACGGGCCAGATGGATCAGCAAAACTTGATTTATGAGTACATGGCTTTTGCAGGTACTTGCAACACCATTTGCGGTATTAAGCAACCATAAATAGCTCTGGCTCTGCCAATGGGTTTGTACAATACTAGCCTTGTAACTGTCTAGCGTGGACACCGGTCCCAAAACATTTGAAAATGATTTCTAAGCTAGACGAAAGCGTGTCAAGACCCCTAGATGACTTCATCACAGCTGCAGAGTGAAGATGTGTGAGTGTGTGTACAGTAGTTTTGTACGCTGCTCTCTTCTGCCTCAGGGATTAGATGAGTGTGCTGTTCTAGCTGGAGCAGAACTTCACCCGATGTGCCTGTCTGCCTCTAGTCAACAACACAGCTGTCTGCCTCCATTCTCACCATGCTATCTGACAAAAAAAAAAGGTAACGGAAAAGGCGTATTCAAAAAAAATATTGCGTAACCAAATGCATTTGTTATGTATATTGTCATGGATTCTTAATTGTTTTCTAAATGTGTGTTAAAAATAGAATTGCTCAAAGATGCCATTTTTAAAAGTAAATCTAAATGATTCAAATATTATTTTTGAAGTAATACATTTGTGATAATTATCCAGTTTTTTTAAAAGGCCATTATCTTTATATTTGCTGCTTTTAAAAGCCACTTGATAAATTTAAATGTTAACTATAAATCATCTTAGTACATTAATTAGGATATTTATGACTCAAAATAAAGCTAAGCTACTATATTATACTATCACAAAGATATAATCAGAATGTTTTACCTAAATAAAAAACGATACAGAAAGAAATTTTCTTAGTGCAAGTTCTTTCTCATTCCCTAAAACATAGCTTTCTTTTATATAATCTAATATGCACAAATATACAAGATATCCATCTGGTTGTGTGTTGAAACTCCTACCCACAATGCATCAATATATCAGTTATTGTATCGCTCGTGCATGGCAGGTCGAGACAACCTTTATCGGCTGAACGCATCCTTGTGGGAGAGAGAAGACCTTCGCAACAATGCTAACCTTTGGCACCAGGTGCACACAAAGGGCATCAATTTAGCTAAATGTTACCAATAAAAAGAGATGTATCTACTTATCTCATATTTTACAAAAGAGGACTGCACTGACATTAGCAGCTGAGATAATATTTGATGGATAAATATCATTCAGTACATGCAGGCATATGTTGCACCAAATGAAGGCTGTCTTTATACAAATGTGCATCATTGTAGTAGCCTAAATTTGTATATATTCTTAGTATCAATTTAATTTAATTTATATATTTTCAGTATGCGAACTATAAGCAACTGGTATGCAAATGTAGCTAAATCTCTCACAGAAGGCTGCTTTATTTGTGATAAACAAAAATAAATCATATACATACAATATGTACATTTTCTATAAGCTGAGTGTGTTATTGTTTATCAGTTGTGCATTCAGTACAGTGTAAAAGTGTGTTTTCAATTGTGCAATTACTGTTTAATTGACATGTGCTGATTACTGTAATTGCATCATGCATTGTGTGTTTAGGTTTTATAAAGCTGCTGACAGAATCCTGCCCGTATGCATTGAATAATAAATCTTTGCACCTTTTCACAAATATCTTCAGGATTTTGATTGATTTGTTTAAACAGATTGAGAAAAGCCTCGTCTTGTGGTAAGATTTTGCTTATTCGGCGAGGCTTTCAATGTGGGTGTCTTTTCTTTGTGTATGTGATTAACCGCATGGAGTTTGATTTATATATATGCAATGTGTTTATTTAATTTATTCTAATATGCTGCTCAATATGAGCTATTTTCAAGCATCTTAAATAGATAAGGCTTTATCACTGAGGGAAGACATGAAAACAGCACGCCGTTTAGTGCGGAGTTGAGCTTCCCAGTGACTGCTAATAGGCTTTCACTAGAGCGCTTTAGCACTTTGAAGCCGAGGAGACTTAATGATCCCACAGAGTGTATTTCCATGCAGGGTAAAGCTGTTTCTCACACATTTTTTGAACTCATCATTACTTTAGATGTATAGCCTCTTTCCCCGTAACACTTCTCCTGCATGTAATACAGCTTAAATATGTCCCTGGTATGCAAATAACACAGGCTCTTATACTCCTACATGGAAAAATGGAATGCCGCAGCTGCTTTTTCTCCATTTCTCCTACTTCAGGCTATAAGCAAAACTGTGGAATAATAATTTCAAATTCGGTGAGCAAAAAGGTTTCACTGCCTACCTCAAAGACAGCTGTATGTTTGCTCATCCTCTATTACATTTTGGGCTAGGAAAAAGACACACACACACACACGTATGTGTGTGTATTTGTTTTTATTATATATATATACACACACACACACACACCTGTCAGCACAATTATTTTTAAAACGCTATTAGTTACACAGATGAGACATGTTTATTGACTGTTGACAGTCTTCATATTAATGTAACATTATAAATACACACACACAGATGATAGATAGATAGACAGATAGACAGATAGATAGACTCTTGAGTAACAATAGCATTTATTTTTTACATATTAATTAACTGATATTTTGAGTATGTGTGTTGTGTGGACATTTAATAATTACTGTAAAATATACATATGCATATGCACAGAGCTGGATAGATTACTTACAAACTGTAATCCATTACTGATTCCAAATTACATGACAAAGGTAACAAATCAGTACTGTAATCCATTACATTACACATTTTAAGTAATATAATCACTACTTTTTGATTACTTTTAGATTACTTTTGACCTGACTTGTTTATCACATTGATTTCAATATGATAATATTGCGCCATAACGATGTAAAAATACAACCATTATGAAAATGTATTCTATTCGTTGTAATTAACAAAGTGCATTAAACATTACATTATATCAGGGTTTCCTAAACTGGGGTTTGTAAAGGAACTGCAGGGGGTTAGTAACAATTAATTACATCATAAAAATATCAAATTAAATTAAATCTTTTTAAAATAACGATTAAAATAAAGCACTTACTTAAAAATATTTTATGTTTACCTGCATTCCATTTTGACCAGTGTCAGAGAACCGTGAACGTGCAAATCTGTTACTTACTTTACTTTAAATCTCAGGGTACTTCAAGTAAATTTATTAGGTAAAAAAGGTTCAGAAGTTTGGGAATGTCTACATTACATGTAAATATGAAATAACGTAAATTTGTGCATTTTAATATGTTTGAAAGGCAAAAACCTTCCAAAGACATAATAATACATGGGTAAATAACCTACAGAGTGATAATTCAAATTACAAAATTTTGGAAACTGATTAGGTAATCCAGATTGCATGTAATCGGTTACTACCCAGCTCTGTGTATACTTACACACACACACACACATTTAAAATAAAAGCAAGTGCATGACTGTAGTGTCTCATATCCTGTTTCCATTCCTCTTTTTTCTTCCCTAGTTTCGTGTCTTGAAAAAAGAAAAAAAGACATAATATTAAACTATGGTATAAAACTCTCAACAATTACAAAATCACTTCTCACAAAGCCAAAATTAGTTTTGAAAAAATTATAAGAGGATCATAACGCTTAAAAGCCATCCTTATTATAGTACTCTTTATAGTACTGTAGCATTATAGTGTTCTATAAATAAAAAGATATATTATATTTGTACACATCTAAAACAAAACAAGCATCAAAAACAAACTCATTTTGAAATCTCACATGAAGGCAGAGATGATGCATTGTAAAATTCCAGCGGAATTTTTAGCTTGTGAAATCTGACATGTCAGTTTCCGTAGGGTAGATGCCTGATCTTCGGTTGCCCAGCACATGTCATCAGGCGTCAAAATTAGTGACAAGCTATAGCTTAACTCATCAGACACCGACAGAGAGATCTTACTGAGAGATAAACTCACACGGCTCTTCTGTTAACGGACAGATCTTTGATATGAACTTGACACGTTTTCTTTCATCAAGTGTGAAATGGAGATGGGTTGGCTCTTTTTACAATCACTCAAACATGAAATGGAAGTCAGTTAATAGGTATCACAGCACAATTGCAGAATGTGACAGTCAGAAAGATGGGTAATTTATTAATTGTATAACAACAATTAAATTTTGTTGTCCACATACACATGCGGTACTGTCAGTGCATCACTTACAATGACTTCTGGTTGCTATTTTAATATAATCGCCGATAAAACCTGTAGTTATCGGCCCATAATGTTCTAATTTTTCCAAATCTTTCAGAAAGCCCCTGTATATGTTAACACAACACCTTCAAAGCCTTTCTCCTTCATCTATTCCCAAATTATTTCTGGGAGCACATTAGCATGTGTCTGAACTATGGCACTGCATACCTCCCCATCACTCTAATATATACATACACACAAGGGAGGAAAAAGGGGCCGCGGGGCACACACATGTGGGTCTTTTCTCTCTCTCTTTCTCTTGACTATCTCGCTCTCTCAGGCTGGGGCACAGGGGACTTCTCTTAAACTCCAGCAGGAGGGACACCTGTTCGCTCGCCCCCTGAAGACATGAGCTCAGTATTGCTCTGTCAATCTCTCAGCATCCTGGCTGTTGAACACATGGCAGCGGCTAACCAGTCACTGACTCATTGAGAATGGAATGACTGGGTAAAAACATGAGACGTTTAGACATGCTTTACAATCGAAAAGATACAGTAGGGCAAAAACCAGAAATGGGACGGAAGTGTTTTTCATATAACCTAAAAATGCGTTTCATGTGGTAACAGGTAAATTAAGTGGGTTTTATTCAAGCCAAAAATTTTAAGCAGACCAAATCAACTTGGCGAATTAGTTTACAGTAGTTTAGCAGTTGACTAGAAATATATCCTTGAGGTAACAAGGATACTTTTTTTATTATTATACATTTTTTCACTTGTTACCTGAAGTATATAGTTAATTAAAAATTAATATAGATTAATACAAAATTCAAAACTTTGGTGAAGCGTCATGTTCCCATTCCCCCCTTCTCTCCCCCGGTTTCTTGTCTTGAAAAGAAAAAAAGTCCATAAATCAAATAAAACTATGGTAGACTCCCAACAATTACAAAATCGCTTCTCGGAAAGCCAAAATTAGTTTTGATAAAATGATAAGAACATCGTAACACCTACAAAACCAACCTTATTAGTGTTCTTTCCAAATTTCCCAACATTATAATGAAACGCAATGCCGTTTGAGGATTTCGACACGATGATCTCTGACTGCAAATGATTTGCTTTGGAGAGAAGAGCTTTATGAAGACTTCAGCTGAATTACAGCAAAAGGACACAGGGGATTCTATAGCTAATTTAATGTAATATGAATTGCACAGCAGAAACAGACCATTTAAATTAATGCCACATCTGAGTAGCGCAAAGTGGGTGTACCTCATTTGCTATAATTGCATGCATTTGCCTCCATAATTCCCTGAATTGGTCATGCCATTTGTGGATCCAGCTGTTTTAATCACTCTCATTTGTTTAATTTGTTTGTCATATCCCTGGTCTGCACATCCTCTCATGCATACAGAGCAGCGTTCAAAAGCAGCACTCGAATCATGCAGTGGAATGCAGATAGAATAGACTTTGGCAAATGCCATAACTTGTTTATTTCAAAATGTTTACCTTACAACATACTGACTGTATGTTTACATTTGCAAATGACTTGCTTGCCAGTTCACGATGCTCAGCATCGTTAAATAAGCACAACTCGACTGTATCATACCGGTAGCAGTTTTGCGCTTCTCTGTGAAAATTCCAATGTTTTATTTTTTCTGTCATTTGATTGTAGTCTTAAAATATATGGCAACCTCAATATCCTCTTGTGATTATTCAGACAGACATATGAATGCACACAAAATATACACACACACACAGACAGTTGCATCATGAAGGGAATTTGTGCTGACACAAGATAAGATAAGAGAAATGTGTTCTCATAAAACATCCTAATGTTACTTTTGACAACGTTACATTTTTTTCAAACCCATCACCGTTTATGATTTGGTCTCTGTGTTTTTCTCCACGCTCAAAGTGCAACTTCCTAACTTCTGTGACGGGGTGAGAGGTTATAGCCTTTAGTGATACTCAAATAAACACTCTTGAAGTATTGTTCCACACAATGGACCTTTCGGCAGCCGCACACCCCCAACAATTTCTACTTCAGCCGTCGCAGGCTACATGCACATCTGCAGATCTATATATCACCGTGCACTGCACACCCTAACATTCCACAGAGCGCAGCGCCAGCAGTGATTTGTGCTCTTCTCTCCTACTTTTTTTTATTATTAAATTTTCATCTGTAATCTGAATGTTCTCTCAACTAAAAGCACTGGCTTTTAAATCAATCTCGCAACCCGAGTGTAAACCTGAAGCGCATTATGAGCCGTATTGATGTTACAATGGCATCTCCTCACCTTCTCGTGCTCCCTCCGCACTTGGAACGCATATATTGTCGTGTGCTAACAGATGGGCAATCTTGCAGCCAGAGATGCTTAAAAGTGTTTAATAAATGTAAAACAACCTATATAGTGTTGAAGAAAGGGGCCTAAAGCAGAACCAGCTGTTTGACCGCGGCAAGAGACCTTACAGAGGATTCGGGCCCATAAAGATGATGCCTAATACAGGCCAACACGTGGGCCTTGCTGATATGCAATACAGAGTCCTGTTGTATATTGGACAGTTTATGGGCTACAACATCATTCCTCTGGAAAAGTGGACTGAGGCCATACGTTACTCTAGGCTAATTTATGACTTGATGGATTTTTTTCCTTTATATACTCTATCAGAGGAGAACAATAAAAGGAAGCAGGTGAGGTTGGAATGTAGAGCCTTTCATGTTTTTATCCCACTCCAGAGGCACACAGGCGTATTATGGTCTTAGAAGGTAATACATGAAAGTGTCTAACAAATTGTCAAATTAAGGATTGGTGTCATGACCCCTGGTGGTGTCTCTTTACAGTCATGAGCCTCTTCCACCCCATGAGATTCTTTAGAACTGAACAGTGCAAAATTGAAAGCTAAATTTATGGAATGGAGAGAAAAAAAAAAACTTTATTCTTTCCTATCTATCTTTATTTGGTCTGTTTTTGTTCCGCCAGTTAAAATAGTTCCAAACAAAGCCACAACAGAAATGGTGAAACACACAGTAGTGGTGTTTTTGATTATTGCTACTGTTATTTTTGGCAGGCGATAGAAAAGTTAACAAGATAGGATAGAACATTGACAAGAAGCAAAGTGGAGATGGAATCGGAAAGGCTCACAAGCCAAAATTTGAACTCATGGTGTCTGAAGCACAACAACATTCTTAAAGGTGTCATGTCATGAAAATCCGACTTTTTCTATGTTTAAGTGCGGGTCCCCGGTGCATCTACCAACCCAAAAAAATTTTAAAAAGAACATTTTATGGGTTGGCCTTTCTCTGCAAGCTTGTGAAAAAATGAGCCACTCAGATTTTGTTTTCTAGTGACGAAGAAAGTGAATCTTATAATATTACCACCCCGTAATCTCCACGGCGCCATCATTGTGTTTTTGCAAGCGACAACGGTGTACCAGTTATGACGTCATGGCAAAAGTTCAAGAAAAAAAGAATGCTAACTGTTCTGTCTTTGGCTGCACAGATGAGCACAGAAAACTATTTAGAGTCCCAGCCTCAGAGGAGACAAGAGAGCAGTGGATTTATTGATTTATTTACTGTATATTACGCTGCTGCCACACAGATCTAATATAAATGTAATTTCTTTCCCAGCTGTTTACCTTCACAGACAATAATCGGCTGTTTTGTAACTCGTGTGTTTTAAAATTGACCTTGTGTATATTTGAGTATATTTCAGCGCAATAAGACAAAAGAGAACAGCATATTTCTGCTTCCACTAAAAATAAGCATTTTCAAAACTATATAGTAAATGATCTGTGGGGTACTTTGAGCTGAAACATCATAGACACATTCTGGGGACACCTGAAACTTATATTACATCTTGTACATCTTCTTAAAGGGGTCATCTGATGCAAAGTACACTTTTACATGTTGTTTGAACATTAATGTGTGTTGGCAGTGTATGTACACATCTACCCTATAATGATAAAAATCCACCCAGTGGTTTTTAATTAATCTGTAAACCGCCACTCCCACGATAGTTGATTGACATGAGTGTCTTACCTCAGACCCGCCTTAAATCAGCTGTAACAGTCCCATCTCCATTGTTTCGATGCCGGAGCAGGGATGTAAGTTGATCTGAGAGACAAGAATATCTCAGATTGAGCGATTGAGGTGTTGTGTTGCTGGATGTAATAATGATCATAGTGATCGTCATTTACTCCTGACATCTGAGCTGCTGAAGATGCAGTGAATTAACCTTACATTTGTTTGTGAATGGAATGGGCCTCCCGATCTACATATATCTGTCTATGTTGACGCAAACCATTCGTGATCCAGCTTCACTTACAGCAAAAGTGAGTATAAGAGTTTTTTTTATGAATCTTTGCGATCGCCTTTGCTAATAACGTACTAGTTAACAAGTTTAGCAGCCAACCGCGGCTAAAGTAAACAGGCTCGTCACTCCACAGGGAGAAGAGTGGGGCGGGGAAAGCAGAGCTCATTAACATTTAAAGCAACCTCGACCAGAAGAGGATGATTTTTGCAGAGCTGATTTTGGCAAGGTAAAAAGGGTGTTGTTTTACACTACCATTGACAATTTAAAACCAAAGTATATTATAGACTTTTCATTAAGACCCTAAAGAATCATATCAACTTGTGGAAAATGGGCATCTGATGGCCCCTTTAATATGTGTCCATAAAAAACCTTTAACATCCATGGGAACTTTTCATTGCACAAAAGGTTCTTTACAGTAGGAAACCTTTCTAAGGATTATTTAAATATTCTTCTTCTTTCTATTTAAATATTGTTCTTACTCCTTTGGGGAAACCAAAATGGTTCTGCAATGGCATTGCTGCGACAACAGCCTTTATTTTCAAGAGTGTAAGATGCATGTCAAAGTGCTTCCCACAGGGCTGACACTTGTAGTGTTTTGTTCCTGAATGAACAAAGCATTTGAGTAAATGATTAAGGGACTCATTTATAAAGACAGTCACTTCTTGCATTCCTGAATAAATCTGTGTTTTTGAATGAATCGGTTAAGTGAATAATTCAATGACTCACTCATAAACATGCTATGAGTGTAAACAAACAATAGCTAGCAAACAGCATGTTTTGTCTTGTTTTGTCATAAGAAAAACCCAAAAAGGAAAAAAAAACTGTCAGTGGACACAAATGTATGGGCTGTCAGAGAGAACTGAGGTTAAATAGTGTTTATTTAACCTTTTCTCACACAGTGTCACAGATGTGACAGAACTAGTCGTGGATGACAAAAAAGAATGTATACATGCTAGTCTTTCTGTGGTGACGTCATAAGGCATTGCAGACATAACAGAAGTTGTCTACCACTATGACACTACACAAGATAAAACGATTGAATCTTGCATCCTGACGCACATTCTCATTTACGAATCCCCACGACGCTCTACGTCATGCAGACTAAAATCATGCAGTCTGAACCAGACTTAAAGGCTGTTTCTGGATGAGACAAAGCGACAGTTGCAAATCATTTAGGGATTTGTCATGTCGCGTCGCACTGCACCCTATCCAGTGTAGATAGCATTAGTGATTATAATGGGTTCTATAGTATTTTGTCACGTCCGGTGCCGAAGTGCTTCCCACAAAGGCTGACAGTTGTAGTGTTTTGATCCTGACTGAGTAAATCGTTTGAGTAAATGATTGATAAATGACTCATTCATAAAGACAGTCACTTCTTGCATTCCTGGATAAATCTGTGTTTTTAAATTAATCGGTTGAGTGAATAATTCAATGACTCATAAACACAGTAGCTTTAGCTTTTGAATGAATTAGCACTTTGAACAAATTGTTTCAGTGAATGACTCATTTGGTTCATACGTTGTATCATAAGATGTATCGCCACCTACTGGCATAACAGTGTAACCTGGAGAAGAGTAGCTGAAAAAAGTCCTCCACTAATACACAGATAGTCTGCCTGTGATGCGTAAAAATACACAACGGAGTGATGCAAATAAGGAATGACTATATACAGACATATAATAAACATTGTTTCACTGGTCCATGAAAGGATCATACAGCTATCTTCAGGGTGATTCTTCCACTCTGGTTCCTCAGCTGCTTCCCAGTGTTTGCAGTGAGGCTTAACTCGAAATGGCACATGGAAGGGCCCCTCCTCTGTTTAAGCTGTCTTAAATGCATTTTATATGACCTAATATTTCACCACACCAGGCCCATTTTCATCCTGAGATACACTCCAGATAAGAGTTATAATCTATGTGTGACGAATGTGCCAGACTCATGCCTCTGACTCTGGTATGTACACAACACTCTGCGGTTATGGCAGGCTGATGGGGATAAGGAGAGAGAAAGAGAATAAAATGAAAGAGCAGGTGTGTTTGGTTAAGATGTACCTGTCAACTGTGATGACACACAAACGTCTGTACTTATTTAAATGAATCTCTTATCTGTACCTCAACGTCCCCACTCAAGAAATCCTGACAGACAGTATGTTAACATGTTTGGTTGGTCTAGTTTTGTCAAGAGCCTCCAATAGACATTTATTGACTTTATTGAGTGGACATTATAAGAATCCCAGATAGCCTGAATGGACTCCATTCAGTATTTCAGAGAGCTGATTTTGATCTTCCCTCTACATTTTATTTGTTTTCCACAATTTATGCAGCTTATAATCCATTCTGTTACTATATATTTAATATTCATTCTTTTTTTCCATTGTTATTACTGACCTGATGGTAAGGTACTATAATTCTATATGATTTTATCTAAAGGTAATGTATATTAAACATTAACCAAGTTATCTAAAAATGTATCGTGTATAGGATACTTGTGTTTTATACAAATTGTTTCTTTTTTAAATTGTTCTACAAACACGCTGTTTATTCCTTTCCTGATTCCTTTTCTCACAAAACTAACAACAAAAGGGAAACGAACAAATCGAACTCTCATAAGCCTCACAGTCATTCGAATCCCAGGAACAGCGCCAGGCGCGCACCGATCAAATCCTGTGTTTCCACGGCAACAGAGGAGGAGTTTGCACTTCGACCCGTGACCACATCGGCGGAAATGAGGAACTAGGAAGTCGAGTGCAGGGCTGATGTGGAATGCCACACATTTGTTTAAGATGAATTAGCGTCGCCTACAGCAACGTACTCATTTTCATCCACCACAGATGTAGAGAATTGATACCGATTGGCATAAGCGGTCATCCCACATGCAGTGGCGTCGCTAGCTGTGTTCGGGAAAGATGCTTCAGAGGTAAATACCAGAGCCTTGTGCTGTATGACTGTTTGACAGCAGCAATAACTGTGGGTGATAAAACTAGCAGTGGTGTTTCTGGGCGAGTGTTTTTGGGCGAGTTTAACCCATGACCACCCTCCTGAGGTGACAGTAAAAGTAAAATCTCAGTGTTTTGAAATATGAAGGATTTACAGAGCAAAATAAATAAAGAAGTGAAATGGAAAATAATAACAATAATAATTCTAAATAATAACAATAATAATAAAATAATTATATGCTAATAAAAAAAAGTCAGGTCTCGACTATTAATTCACTGTTAAATGACAGTGCTGGTATTTATTTGAATCACAAGGTTCTTATTTAATTTGATATACAGTATAAACCTCGCACCATTTCATCTACATAAAAAATAATAGTAGTGCCAGAGTGTATAGGCTTACATAGTTGATTTTCTTTTCTTTTCTTTTCTTTTCTAAACGACAGCGTTTCCTGTGTTTACCATTTTAAAATAACCATTTTAAAATTAACTTAAATGAATAAAATAGTTATGTAATCTGATTACTTTTTTAAGTAACTAGTAAAGTAACACATTACTTTTAAATGTACATGAGTTACTTTTTCAAATAAGTAATGCCAGTTACTTTGTTTTCTCGTTTATTTACTGACAGCTCCGCTGTTCTCATGCTGAGAGAAACAGGGAGTAAGTGCAGAGGCGTTGTGTGTGCTGTGTAAACATGATGTTACCGTAGTTCTAGACCTAATATGAAGATGTATCATCTCACCTGCGCAAAAACAGATTTACGATTCCTCAAAATGAATAAAGACTCAGAATATTATATAATTATACCTGCAGTAATTAAATATGTTAAATATACTTTATGTATGTATTCCCATTTTATTCCCAGTGTCTTTGCTGCTGACATTTGATGATCCAATTCAACCATACGAATAAGCAAAAATGACTTTTGATAAACATAACATTTGGGTTAAATTTTTTTTATTGCTGATGTTGAACTTTCTTCTCCTGCATTCTATTGAACAGACGTGACTGTACATTTCCATCAGTCTCGGGCTTAGTCATTTAACTTTTGGTGTGAAAGAGCTTTTACATCTGCCAAAAATAGAAATTTATATATTAAAAACAAACAAGCAAGCTCCGCCCAGATGTAAGTAAGGCAAAAGTAATGTAATGCATTACTTTCCATAAAAGGCAACGGAGTAACTTTCGCCAACACTGTGAGATTTCAAAACAAAAACAAAATAACAGCAAAAACATTAAATTACAGACTCCCAGACTCCATGATAAAACTAAACAATTACACAAAACAACTAAACAATTTACCTTTTTTAATTTGCTGCACTGTTAAAGTCATAATTATATTTTCTATGTCATTTGTACAATGAATTTAAGTATTAATATTATTTTTTTTCCTTTTTGGTTTAGGTGACCTGAGTTGGAGCGGGGTGAATGTGTGGAGTGTTTGCGGAGAGTAACAACATCATTACCTGCTCTGTTAATAGACGCGACTTTTGAAATAACAAATATGTTCTTCCCACGCTGTTAAATGTAACTTACACTTTTTTATCAAATCTTGGTTGCTCATTTCCTGTGATTAGAAGCTACACAAAATGCCAAGGCCAAATTGAAGTTATACACTTCTCATTTTACACACCGAAATCCATAATTCTACGCCTGAAGTCATCATGTCATTGGGCGAGCAGTCGCAGAAGTGGTTTCCAACTCACGTCCAAGCCACTGTTCTTCAAGCCACAGACCTGCAACCAAAGGGCAAGAATGGCACCAACGATGCCTACACCATCATCCAGCTGGGCAAAGAGAAGTACTCCACATCAGTGGCAGAAAAGACCCTCAGCCCGACGTGGAGGGAAGAAGCTTCGTTTGAACTGCCAGGGCTGCTGATGGAGAGCAATCCAGAGGTTTATGAGCTGTGCCTCACAGTCATGCACCGGTCCCTGGTTGGATTAGATAAATTTCTAGGCCAAAAAATCATCAACTTAAATGAGATATTTGACAACAAGGAACGGCGGAAAACTGAGTAAGTGAGTTACTTTATTCGTTTTTGATGGCTGATCTTTTAAGGATCTGTCAAAAGTCTTATAGAGCTCTACAAATGTAGCATTCTTTCAGATAAGCAGAAGTGCAACTTAAAAGAGGAACCAGATACTAAAAGTCTTCTCCTCTTTCAGATTACAATAAAAAAAAATTATTTATGCAAACCTCAAAATTGAAATCACAGACCTTCCTTTCTTTGATTATTTGAAGCTCACATATGATAGCTTTTGGCTCAAAAAATGTAGCATAAAAGCAGACCTCAAAGTCTCGCTCTGACATATCAGCCTACGTAGACCCTAGCGTTTAATGTCAGCATTTTGAAGCCAAGTCATTTAAAAATACTCAAAGAATAACATGATGGAACGTTTTGAAACGACTTGGCCTGTTTTTAACTTCTATAACAATTAGTGATGCAGTTTCATTTGTAGCACTCCTCTGACGTAATCCTGTCTTTGTTTTTAAAACCTGTTGTCCGAGTTTTAAATGTCTATGGACATGCCATTGCTGTGCACTACTATAGAAGGGCAGCCATCTCACACAGGCCAGTTTTGTTCTGGTATGAAACTCAGATAAAGGCCTTTTGACTCCATGCAGTTTGAGTCACAACCCTGTGGTAGATGAACAGGTCTAGTGAGGATGATTATCCTGCGTGCTATTATATTTTCCTCTCTGTTTGTCAGGGCCTGGTGACTAACAGGTGTGTTTCGTTCTTGGAAACTGCATTTTGTGTTCTTCTGTCTTCCTCAAATATCCTTGTCAGATGTGGCATAGGCTACTTTCTATAACTAAATGTCAAGACTACTTCAGAAGAGAGTCTTAATATTTTCTGATTTCACCTTTTTGGGCATGTACAGTAGGTTATGTAAGTATTACAAGAGAAACAAGTATGGCTGGTTGTGGAAAGTCGAAAGTGCCACCGACATGCGTTACTGACGTTAATGAATGCAGCAAATGATAGAAATCGATTACTTAATGTAGCTTTTGGAGAGCATGAATAGTTTAGAATAGTTTTACATGTAAGCACTGGAGATCTGTATGATTGCATTACCTCGCCTATAATAATGCACAATATATTGGTACCATGTTTCATTGTGCATTAAAATAATTAGCGACTTATTGGGATTTGCTGGAAAGTTATTATCCATGCATCCTTACTTTTCCTCAAAACTTCTATTCATTGGCAATGTGTCACAATCAGTGTGTGCATTGTTTATTTAGCAATCCTGTGATATCACACCCTTTGGGAGGAAGTTATGCATTGTAACCGATTGCTAACATCACTGTTGACACTCATGACTCAAATCACTCTACCAACCTCGCATCCTCTGGAAACACTCTTAGGGTTAGCAGTCCCCATTGACTGTATTCATGCAAGGGTTTCCTCTAACTGACGCAAGGGTACAAGAGTCCGTTTCGACATTGGAGTCGACAGGCCCTAATTATCGCACACCTGTGTTTGTTGATTGTACGGTGGTTCCCAGCGGCCCTCGCAGAGTGGGAGTATTGTGGTTCCAGGCAGAGGAAGATTTATCTTGGCCTTGACTCCCATGTGAAGAACAGGGGCTGGCTGGCTCTCCACATGCCCAGATCAGAGCTGCCTCACTGGGCCTGAGACCAGGTAAACCCTCTTCCCTCGGATCGACAAGCTCCCCAGTGTGTGGATGGTCTTGGAAAGAAACATAATCACCATTCACTAGCTGTGCCATGATGGAAGAAGAGCACTCAGCAAGATGGCAGCCTGTGACGACCCCAGAGGGAAGCGTGTTCCGATACTGAAGGAGTGTTTACAGTAGTGTTTGCATGAAAGAGCTGTGTCTAGGTCGGAAGTGTTGAACTGCATTTCTGGAGGGCTGGTTTGTGAGTGTACAGAGTGTCTTTTTAATTAGTGCTGAGGTCAGGAGAGGCCCAGAGTGATGTTTTTACGAAAATAATGAATCACATTCTACTCGGTTTACCGGTTTTAATAAAATAGTTTTAGTGGGTGTCATTTTAGCACACTTGGATGGAATCATCTCCTTTAAAATTCATGATTTAAGATATAGGGGCACCATACAGATAAGCCAATAATTATTTTCATGTTATGCCATTCTGTCTTAATAAATTGCAAAATACTAGTGCTGTCAAATCAATTAATCGCGATTATTCGCATCTAAAATATAAATTTGTGTTTGCATAACATTACATAACATTGTTTACATATATATATACACACACACACACACAAACACATACATGTATATGGTTAAGAAATAAATTATATATCTATATATATATATATATATATATATATATATATAAATCATATATAAATATTAATGCATATATATGTATAAGTATTTCTTAAATATATACATGTACATTTGTGTATTTATATATACAAATAAATATACACAGCATGCACACATATATTATGTAAACACAAACTTTTATTTTGTGTGCGATTAATAGATTTGACAGCACTACAAAATACTAAAACACGTCAATTTAAACTCTACAAATGATTTTAGACATTATGCCGTTATAATAAACAGTATGGAATTTTTTTTATTTTTATTTTTTTGTTTTTGTTATACTCTTTAAAGGAACAACACAAAGTACAGAATGATTAGAGCCCTCCCACCTCAGCATATATAATTATTTAATATAATAAGTAAATAAATAATAAATAAGTAACTTAACAACTATAACAATACATTTACATAAGAAAACTACATAAATTGAAATTAAATTAAAATTAGTAAATTAAAAATTAAAATAAATAAAATTAAAATGAAATAAAGTTAATCAGTACAGTATCTGTTTTTGTTTATTATAGTTTATTATAGTTTTTTAGATTTTTTTTTTTTTTGTATATATATTTCCGTTTTCATCTTAACTAAAATTTTTAGTAAATTTTTTAATCATTTTGTAATATAGATTTTACAGTAGATTTTAAATCTCTGTTTGGTTTTTATTCATTTTTATTCAGTTTGGTTCTAGTTATTTTACTCAAGTTAAACTAAATAAAAATGAGAAACAAAAAACAAACAAACAAAAAAACAGAGAAAACAAACCTGCACAATAAATATGCAATTTTGGCTAAAACTGACTAACATCAATGGGAAAAAAAAAAAAAACTGTAATTACAAGTACCTTCCAGAAATATGGTTTTCCACCATATATTTGGCTATGCTGGTGTAAAATGATGTATGGCGTCCGCTCATTGAACAGGTTGGCCCTGTATTGAATAAAAGTCTCTGTCTAGTGTTGTACCTATACCTTAAGTGCTCACGACCACCATTTCTAAATTAATGATCCTGCTCCAAGTGTCTTGAATTGCAGGAGCATCAATATTCAGCCACTCTTGAGATTCATGTGCCTCTGCTGAAATATTGTCCATTTCATAATCTCCAAATACCGGTATGAGCATCAATGAACAAAGGCCAGATTTGTGCAAATGCCACCTCCTTTTCACACAGTTACAGCATCAATCACATTACTTCCAGCCGAAAAAAAGAGCAAGAGGTTAAATAAACAGGAGCCGAGGAATGGCCTAGATGGGGGCGTATTACTTCACATTCTTTATGTGGCCCAAACCTTTGCAGTTACCAGGGAATTATGTTTATCCCTACTATTATATGCGTTCTCAGGAAGGGGGAAGGCTTTCAAATGGACTAAATGGACTATGCTGTGGATTTGTGTGAAGTGAAATTGGGTTTCTGGCCAGACAAACACATTGCCCCCATGTCGTTTTTTGTATGAATTATACATACAGAGCAAAGCCTGAAAGAGAGTCTTCCCACCGGGGGGTTTCACAGAAAAGGAGAAGTGAAAGAGTGTGTGGTTTTCTCCTGTTTGTTTTTATCAAGCTGTGAAAGTACACTGGAACATCTGCAAATTACTGGTGCATGTACCACCAGCCTAGCTGTTTTTAATAACACCTAAGAGGCCAACCATGTTCGTGACACAACGGCAAAGATGTGTAGCTCTGTAGCAGCTGTGCTTGGAATTTAAATACGCTTTGAATTTACAAACAGTACAGTACTTTAATACAGTAAGTTAGCATCGCCCTGGTTCCCTCAACAAAAACAGATTTTTCCACTGACTTTCGGATTTTTGTTTGGAAAAATAAGTTGTGTCCCAGTCCATCGTACTCTTGTCAGTGCAGTTATGTATTGTTATACCTGCCTTTCTGTATTTCTGACAAAGTTCTATTAACAAAATTTTTGCTATATGTCTCATACTTCCTGTCTCTCTCTTGTCAGCTGGTACACGCTAGACTCAAGGCCAGGTAAGAAGAGGAAAGACAGAGGCAAGATTCAAGTCAGCATCCAGTTCATGCGGAACAACATGACCGCCAGCATGTTCGATTTGTCAATGCGAGACAAACCCAGATCGCCGTTCTCTAAGCTCAAGGAAAAGATGAAGGGTCGCAAGCACGACGGTGCCTTTTCAGACACATCTTCCGCCATCCTTCCACGCTCAGGACAGAGCGAGACTGATTCTCTGCCAGACCAGAACCCGCACCCGCACCCTCAGGCTCCACCTGAACCCAAGCCAAAACGCTCGCTGCTCACTGGGACGCAGAAACTTTCTGCTGCTCACTCCATGTCTGATCTGATAGGAACACACTTCAGGCCCAAACTCGACTCCATGAACTCTATTGAGGAGAAAGGTGAGGACAAACAACCTCTGTAGTCCCATTTAGTCACTTAGGTTGTTACTGATGTATTTTATGTCAGAATAAAATGTGAAAACATTTTAAAGGGGAAATTCACTTCCAGAATGAAAAATTCCTGATAATTTGCTTGCCCCTATGTCATCTAAGATGTTCATGTCTTTCTTCAGTCGTAAAGAAGTTATGTTTTTTGAGGAAAACATTTCAGGATTTCTTTCCATAAAGTGGACTTCTATGGTGCCCCTGAGATTGAACTTCCTAAAAGCAGTTTATATGCAGCTTCAAAAGGGCTGTAAACGATCCCAGCTGAAGAAGAAGGGTCTTACCTAGTGAAACGATCAGTTATTTTCTAAAAAAAAATTTACACTTTATATACTTTTTAACCTCAAACACTCGTCTTGTCTAGCTCTGTGTGAACTCTGTAGGGAATATTGAAAAACTCCAATCTCATTTTCTCCTCCAACGTCAAAATCGTTCTACATCCCTGTTTACAGAATTAACATGCAAAGAAGATCAAACGCCCTTTACAAAAAAAAGGTAAAACAGCGATGTAGGGTGATTTTGAAGTTGGAGAAGAAAATGAGATGGGAGTTTTTCAACCCACCCTAACTGTCTTGAACTGGAATACACAGAGTTCACACAGAGCTAGACAAGACGAGTATTTGAGGTTAAAAAGTATATAAATTGTAATTTTTTTTTTTTTTTTTTTTTTTTTTTTTTTGGTGTTTTTGCATTTTTCTTGAAAGGACAGTGGACATATGACAGGAAGTGAGTGGGACAGAGAAAGGGGGACAAGGTTGGGAAAGGTCCACGAGGCGGACCCGTACTCGGGACACCCAAAACGCGGCTATGACATATGTTGGCACACTGCCCACAAGGCTATTGGTGCCGACGTAAATTGTAATTTTTTTTTAAAAGAAATTTTTAAGAAAATAACTGATCGTTTCACTAGATAAGACCCTTATTTCTTAGAGCCCTTTGAAGCTGCATTGAAGCTGCATTTAAACTGCATTTTGGAAGTTCAAACTCAAGGGCACCATGGAAGTCCACTATATAAAGAGAAATCCTAAAAATTTTTCCTCAAAAAACATCATTTCTTTACAACTGAAGAGAGAAAGACATAAACATCTTGGATGACAAGGGGGTGAGTAAATTATCTGTAAATTTTTGTTCTGGAAGTGAACTTTTCCTTTAACCATAGACATTATTTCAGTCAACCAAATACCCACAGACTTTAAAGTGATGGAACCAGAAGTGTTAAAGTGCTGACTCGTCTCTAGGTTTTGGCCTACAAAAATACCTCATCCCTGCATCGCTCTGTGGAGAAGCGCTAAATGTTCTGTATTTCTCATCCACAGGGGTCGCTGCATCTCACAGACACTCTCAGAGCGATGGATATGGTTGCCCAACCAGCGACGTTCCATGTGACCCCTTTTCTGACATCGGAGACAACATGCCCCAGAAATTCGCCACTCTCCCACGCAACCGCAATCCCTTCGAGGGAGATCAGGGGATGCTGTGGGGGGCAGAGAAGAAGGAGAAGGAGAAGAAGGAGAAGGTCGGTCTTTTGGGCAGAGTGACTGGGAAGAAGGAAGGAAAGAAAACGGCTGCTGGAACGCGAACAGGAAGCTCTGGAGACCTGCGATCCCCAAACCCCTTTACCAGTGAAACCTCAAGTGAAACCAACCCTTTCCTCTCACACTACAAATCCAGGTAAGACTAGTATTTAGCCATTTTCTTGTTGCCTTTTATATGTAACAGCTAGTTTAATCAACCTTCCGTTACAGTTACTTGAGATCAAATGCCATTTGCATTTAGCAGTAATGTTTAATGAGAAAATAAGAACAAAATTAGGTTGAAATAATATATGTGTGTAAAATATTTATTTAAATAAATGCTGAGGAACATGTCTTCCATTACTTTAGCCTGTCTTTTCCAACCTCTGCTCTGTTCTCAGTGGAGTTAGATGAGGACAGTCGAGCACTTAATGTTTATCAGAGAAAGTCTGTCATTAGGAAGACCTTATCAATGTCATTAGGCCCAACTCAGACTACAGGGTCCTGACCAAGCCAGAGTAATGAGATCTGAACAAGAGATAGATCATTCAATTAACAATTTATCTGGCCGTAGCCTACTAGGCCGTTCATCCTCTCTGATTACTCTCTCATCTTAGATCACAGGTCTTCTAGGGGTCACAGGTTAGCTAAAATGACATTTAACAAACCTGCTTACTGTTGTGTAGTATATAAAGATCTGTGTGATCTTTCCATTGTTATACATAAACTGACTTTTGATAACCAGCATCCTTAATGGGTTCCATTCATTCACAATGTATTGTCATGAAAAGATTGAAACACTACTCATAACAGTACACCAATGTCAGCATAAAGGCAGATAATTCTTTTGCAAGTTGCAGTGGTCTTTGATGGCTGTGGTATGGGTGGAACAAATGTGTCAGCCGGTTGAATTTCCAAATTTCCTGTTATGATTAAAAAGAAAATTCAACGTCACACTGTCTATATGAAGAACAAAAAAAGTGTTGTAGACAAGCATTGTCAGTGTAATAATTTTCTATGTATATTTTGTATTAAACCAACTTGTGCTTATTTTTAAAAATACTTTTTAAAAATCATTTTTAATAATAATATGTGACCCTGGACCACAAAATCAGTCTTAAGCAGCACGGGTATATTTGTAGCAATAGCCAAAAATACATTATATGGGTCAAAATTATTGATTTTTTTTCTTTATGCCAAAAATCATTAGGATATTAAGTAAAGATCATGTTCCATGAAGATATTTTGTAAATATCCTACTATAAATATATCAGAAATTAATTTTTGATTAGTAATATGCATTGCTAAGAACTTTATTTGGACAACTTTAAAGGTGATTTTCTCAATAATTAGATTTTTTTGCACCCTCAGATTCTAAATTTTTCTTAATAGTTTTATCTCGGGCAAATATTGCCATAATCAGCATATTAGAATGATTTTTGAAGGATCATGTGACACTGATGCTAAAAATTTAGCTTTGCCATCAGAGGAAGAAACTACATTTTAAATTATACTGAAATAGAAAACAGAATTTGAAATTATAATGATATTTCAGTATTTTACTATATTTTTTATTAAATAAATGCAGTCTTGGTGAGCATAATGGATGATTTTCCAAAACCTTCCACCTCAAATTTTGAAACCTTATATAGATAGATATATATACCGTTACTGTGGTAGAAAATTGCTCATACTGTGATAAAAGGTTTCGGTCACACCGCCCACTTACTGAGTGCCGTAACTGGCTGTAATGCCTTTGTTGTGGTTAGTGACCAATTGTTGAGAAGTGAAGTAGATTTGTTGTTCGTGTGTGAGGGGGTGTCAAACCATTTCCTGACCCTTAGTCAGAAAACTAAAAGTCAACTCAAAAGTTATATTGAACTTTGCAGGCAAGTAGCAATTGCATTAAATGATAGTGCTTGTTAAATTGATTTGAATGTTAAATGAAGGGGTTTCCTGTAAAATAAAAGTGCATTTGATGTGTTTATTGGAGTAACCGTTTTCTTTTCTTCCATCTAGCAGTGACAACATGAGAAATCCCACCAGCAATGAGGACCTTACACAGAAATTCAAAACCTCTCCCGAAAAGAAACGCGGCTTGAAGGCTGCAAGAGAACATGTAAGTTAATTCACTGTATGTCTTTTATATTTTACACTATTGTTATACATTCAAAGCTGAATTACATGTGACCACACTAAATGTAGTAATACTGTGTTCCATTTCTATTTTAAACAAGAGTGCATTTTCACATTGTCACTGTCCAGTCTGTCCAGACACAGTTGGACCACATTTCTCATAAGTTTTCAAAACTTGCCCAAAGTTTTAATTGGTCATTTATCGCAGCCCTATTATACATGGAAGTCGTCGATGCTGATCTCTGACTGAGTATCACTAGTGGCGCTCTGCTTGGAGGGCCGTTTATCTAATTAACAGCTGAAATGGGTGGTCATCGTCTTTGATCTGCATGTAATTTGAAGTAGTGTGATGTTATTAGTGCGCTTCCATTTCGTTAGCGAGCCATCTCGGACAGTATGTTCTCTCACTCAATAATTGGAAATCTAATCATTAATAATACGCAATTTGTCACTGGTCTAATTTTACACCATAGGTCAAAGCGCGGTCAGCGTTAAACGTGGAAAGGGGCCCTCTCTCACTTTGTCATAATTATACTGATTGCGATCGTCATCGTGTCCAGCGCGGAGCAACGCGACGTTTGCTCGCCTGCTGTGTGAGAATAGCCGCTGAAGTGATGTTGAAACTGGAGACGCGTTGCTGAAAATGGCTTTCCTCACCCATTTTTGAGGTTATGTTAACACTGCATCCGTGAAATAGTGTCTCTGGCACTCTAAGGCCTTAATTAAAGGATGGGGGGTGGGGGGAGAGCCGGCCGAGGCATTTCAAAGGACTTGGAGTTTTAGATTTTCAACGCAAAGGCCCTCATTAGTGCCCATAATGAGACAACTGAAGAATGCCAAGTGGAAGTCTTATCTCTCCCACACTCCTGATTGCCTAAATCTGCTCATCAGCTGCTTGCCAGTTCATGGTCATTTCCTGGGCTCTTTTCCTGCCCCCGCTAGCTTGTGCCCTGGTGGTTTTGCTATTCATGCAGCATCTCTGTCTCTAAATCTTCCTTTGATTCAGTGTTCGCTGTTCTGAATTTGCCAGAGAGTGTTGTTTTTGGCTTGCGTCGTCTGTTGACCACCATTACCAGTCGTTCAACTCAACAAGCGCAGCTAAAAATGTATACATTTTATTGCATGCAAGTGGCATCAGCAAACACATTTTAAATGTGTTTTGAAATGATGATTTTAGTGAATGTATAAAACCAGTTCCCCTCAAGAAACCATAAAGCATCCAAATACTTACATTTTGAACAATGAATCATATTTTTAGTTTTGCTTGGAAAGTGTACCTTTTTAACTGTACTTTTTCATTTAAAATAAATGCTACTTCAGTTTATTTTTTGTTATCTAATGCGATGAAATTCACATATTTTAAATGTGATTTACGTGCTTAAGTACTTTTTAGGGCCACTGTATTTTTGCTTTAGTTTGTAGAATGGCAGTTTTATGGAGTCCAATTTGCTCTGCTGTTTCCTCAGGGAAAAAGAGAAGGAATGTTTTGTTTTCATTACCGTAATCTAAGGAGGATAATCATAATCAAAGTGTCACATGTATAAACAGCTGTCCGATATGGTGGATCAAGTTCAAACCCAGAAGCAGTTCAGACTCTGAGGCTTGAGGTTGAAAGTGTTGCGGCTTGTTTTTGCCAAGTATTATTTCCTTAACAAGTGCCATGTATGAGTGCAGATTATTATTATTATTATTATTATTAATCTTCCATTTAGCATTGTACATGCAAACAGATAATTTATATGGATTTTATATATATATTACCACACAGAGCTGGTCCTTCAAAATATTCAGATGTCTTAAATTTACTCTTCAAAAAGTCTTAAGTATTGTTTGTGGAGGTCTTAAATTTGAGAATGGAAATATTGTTTCACTCTAATTACTTAAGCATTTACAGAAGTTAAAGTTTGACAATTTGGTGCATATCAAACTTAGTTATTTAGTGAAAAAACATAAAAGGAAAGTATTTTAACTAGATTTATACTTTATTCTACATAAACATAGATTTTTTTCATACTTGTTGCCAAGCCCTAATCCATATTCACAGTTGAAGTAATCATACCGATGTTTAAATGTTTAGTCTCTGTTAAAACCTTATTTAATGATTTAATAGATTTATTATAATAACTTGCTTTTAAAAATATTAAAGGATTAGTTCACTCCAGAATTAAAATTTTCTGATAATTTACTCAACCCCATGTCATCTAAGATGTTCATGTCTGTCTTTCTTCAGTCGAAAAGAAATTTTTGAAAAAGTAAAGGTTTTTGAGGAAAAAACTTCAATTCAATGGGAGCCAACAGGATGAAGGTCCAAATTGCAGTTTCAGTGCAGTTTCAAATGACTCTACACGATCCCAGCCGAGGAATAAGGATCTTATCTAGCGAAACAAATGGTTATTTTCTAAAAAAAAAAAAAAAATAAAATATATATATATATATATATATATATATATATATATATATATATATATATATATATATACTTCACACATTATGTAATCACGTTGGAGAGGTTGCGTTTTTTTCTTGGCGAAAGAAATCCTGTAGGTTTCAAAAGATTTAAACATCCAGGATACGCACACGAACGAACCATTTTAAACAATTAACTGATACAAAAACGTATAAATATGTGTCATTCAACATACAACAACTTTTGAATGGTCCAACGTGATTATGTAATGCGTGAATATGCACTATATGGAGAAAAATCCTGGAATGTTTTCCTCAAAAACCTTTTCGACTGAAGAAATAAAGAGCATCTTGGATGACATGGGGGTGAGTAAATATTCAGGAAATTTTTTATCTGGAGTGAACTAATCCTTTAAGGTCTTAAATTTAATTTTCCTTAAACACAGAGAACCTTATCAGTGTAGATTTTGTGCAAGTACTTCATTTCTGGAGCTATTCGGATTGTTTAGTAATTAGATGAATTTCGACACTCTGTCCTGTTGATGTTGATTTTGGGTGGCAGTTTTATTGTAATTAACTAAGCATCAGTAATTAGGCCTGACTGAGAGTCCTCCACTCATATTTTGACACCAGTGAAATGGATAAGCTCTCCAAGAGATTATATCAACTGACCGCATTTAGTGCTTGTTTTCACCTTGACAGCAAAAAGTGTGAATTTGTCAGACACTTGATAGCAGATGAGCAAATGTTTCTAAATTGCCGTTTCCTCTATCATTGTGAAGGCAGAAGCAGACACTTCTCATGTCAACACATAGTCGCTCCGCCTGAGAACTGAGACTTGAGCGTTTAGAGCAACACCTTTAATAAAAGCTTGTTTATCAAGTGAGCTCTAAAGGCAGCGTTAAAGAACGTGTTTATTTTGATCTTGACTTTGAAAATACTTTGCCCCTGTAAAATTTGAATGCTTTTTTCACAAGTTTGGCAGTTATTAGTGTAGCATTATTGCTTATCCATGTATACAAATTTTAAAGCATCAAATTATTGGTTAAAAGAAGCGCATGATTTATTTACAGTTTGAATTCCCAGCGTGTTATGGGCAATAAAAAGAAGTAGAGATTTAACAATCATTTGTCATGTATTCTTTCTCACACACAGGAGCCTGAACGTCTGCGGACGAATATGGCGGCCTACAGCAATCTCTCGTTTGAGGAAGTTGTGCAGGAGCTCATCAAGCAGAAAGAGGTGGTGAGAAAGAAAGATGCTCATATTCGAGAGCTGGAAGACTACATTGATAACCTGCTGGTCAGGGTAATGGAAGAAACACCCAGCATCCTGAGAACACCCTATGAGCCCAAGAGAAAAGCTGGGAAGATCTCGAAGAAGTAAAAGATCTCAAAAGCGTATTGTAACAAAATATACAGTATATTGCTTGCAAAAGGACACTGGAATGCCAGTTCTGACGAGAACACAAGTGTATTTGTTCACATGCAGAAAGATTGTTACTCTAGGTTTGCAAGAACAACCGGATATATTGTGAATAAATATAGGCACTAAATGTGGCGATGCCAAACCCCCTTTTTAGATTTTTTCCATTAGTTTATTTAGCTTTTTTTTTAAATGCTGTTGACTAATACTTTGAGTGAAACATTTTTGAAAATTTCCACAAGCAGCCGTTCTTAGTTTGAGTGCCGTTTTTGCGCAAGACCAATGTTATGTTTCTACCGAAAATAACTGTGTTTAAGTTGACTTTTACGTTGGATTCAGTCAGTATAACAGAATTGAGCACTTAATACTCTCACTGTGTTTTGCGATGATCACTGGGGTGGACTGTCCTTATGAGGCCTTTAATTTGCTGTGACTGAATTCACACTGCAAAAGCTGTACCAGACGTACATGTTTGTCCACAAATATGTGGTGAAGCAAGGAAACACTTGGATTGATTGCACCACAGGACATAGAAGTGAATATTTACTGCATGTTTTAGCACTGGAGCGTATTGGTTTACTGAAAGACCGTGTTGGGTTTGACAGGGTAACTGTCCTGTCAATTCTGAGGGTGTTTGCACTGTAGACAAAGAGTAATGCTGGCATGTGTTTGGTGCCATGTTGATACGTTAGTTACAAGATGTCGGTACTGGAAACTTTTGGTACTTTTTCAAATCGTACGTCTGTAAAACAATACACTGGTACAGAATTACACTACTAATATTTATTTTGAGCTTGATTGCAATGAGCAAAATGTGTATGTGAATAACACTGTTCACTTTGTAAGAAGAAACAAACTGCCTCTGTTGTGTTCAGTGATGACAGAAGTGTAGAAATGAGCATCCAGTTTCCAAAGACTTCATTGTGAATGTCATTCAGATGAACTGGAATGTACTGATGCTGAATATCTTCAGTATACCGTAGGACTGTCAAAATGTGTGGACTGCCTACAGTCGACTACACCAAAGTGTTGACGGTTTTTGATTAAACTTAAGCACAGAAGTATTATATGGCCCCTAATTCTACCACAGCAAATCTAACCCATGCATATTTAAAACCACAGCAAATAACAGATTAATTTGGCACGTCTGGATGCCTCATTATGGAAACATTTCAGTCGGCTTGATTCATTAGTGTATCGCATGTTTCGTGCAACAAAATGAGCGATGTAGACAAACTAGCTGAAGAACAATTGTTTACAGATTGCAAGACAGTACTCTTTGATATTGTACTGCTTTCCCGATGCTTTTTTTGTAGGACACTTTTTATAGTGTTTACTGTGATCTAGTGTCATCTCTAGTACATATCCGGTGAGAAAATGACATTGGCTGTTATCAGTGGTAACTGAGCGTATATTTTGCACCTTGGGCTGTTACACTGGAGCATCTGTGTAGTGAAATACTGTACAGCAGTGGTGCATGTGCGCCCCGCATACTTAAAAATGTACATTTGACAAAACTAGAATGATTGTAGTCTGTAAAATAACCCGTTTTAATACAGTTGAGGTCAAAAGTTTCAGAATCATTCAAAATGTTAATTATTTTACCAAAATAAGAGGGATCATACAAAATGCATGTTCTTGTTTATTTAGTACTGACCTGAATAAGATATTTCACACAAAATATGTTTGCATATAGTCCACAAGAGTAAATAATAGTTGAATTTATAAAAATAGCCCGGTTCAAAAGTTTACATCCCCTTGATTCTTAATACTGTGTTCTTACCTGAATAATCCACAGCTGTGTTTTTTTGTTTAGTGATAGTTGTTTATGAATTCCTTGTTTGTCCTGAACACTTAAACTCCCTGCTTTTCTTCAGAAAAATCCTTTAAGTCCCACAGATTCTTTGTTTTCCAGCATTAAAGGCCGGGGGGTGAACACTTTTTGAATTTGAATATCAGGGTAAATTTAACTTATTTTGTCTTCTGGGAAACATGTAACTATCTTCTGTAGCCTCTGAGGGGCAGTACTAAATGAAAAAATATGATATTTAGGCAAAATAAGAAAAATGTACACATCTCCATTCTGTTCAGAAGTTTTCACCCCCCGGCTCTTAATGCGTTGTGTTTCCTTCTGGAGCATCAGTGAGTGTTTAAACTTTCTGTAATAGTCCCTCAGTTGTCCTCAGTGTCAAAGATGGATCTCAAAATCATAGTCATTTTTAGACAGGGTTCAAATACACACAAATGCTGGAAAACCAAAGAATTTGTGGGACCTAAAGGATTTTTCTGAAAAACAGCAGGCATTTTAAGTGTTCAGGACAAATAAGGGACTCATGAACAACTATCACTAAACAAAAGACAGCTGTGGATCATTCAGGTAACTACTCAGTATTAAGAATCAAGCGTATATGAACTTTTGAACCGGGTCATTTTTAAAATTCAACTATTATTTTCTTATGTGGACTATATGTAAACATCTTTTATGTGAAACATCTTATTCAGGTCAGTACTAAATAAACAATAACATGCATTTTTTATGATCCCTGTTATTTTGGTAAAATAACATTTTTAATGATTCTAAAAGGGGGATGCAAACTTTTGACCTCAACTGTATGTCAGCCCCTCATGTGAAGAACGAAACTGATTCAAGGCAATTCTTTGTGCCGTAATACCCCTTTTTGATATTTTTAAGACACAATAGTATGTTCTCTGTGTGTATATAGCTCTGCAGAAAGCTTCCCAAAGGTAGGATTTCTGAACAACATGGTAAATCACTGTGCTGATTAGTTGTGCTGGAAAGGAAGTCTTCTGTTTTTCTATAATACTGGGTCGCAATGAGCAAGTGATGTATTTTTAGCTGTAAATTATTGTGGTTTTGTTCATTTAAAGTTTTATTTACATACATTTTATGTATTTGGAGAGGTTTACATGTATGTAATTGACTCTTCACGCATACAGTGTTACACAGTGCTGACATGGCTGGTCGGTTTTCTAAAAATGAGACCATTAAGTTTTGTGCGAGCAGTCGGAAGCTAGTTTTTCCTTATAGTTTTGTTTACGTGCTAAATTTTTTAACCTTTGCAATATGGGTAAACATGTTAAAGCTTTTACTTACAAATCATTTACAAATGTGGTACGCCAGGAGCATGTTATTTATTAATGATTTTTTTTTTTTTTTTCTGCATTATATTTGTCGCTGGCCAAAAATGTTTCATTGAATGAATTTAATTCAGATTCAATTCAAAATTATATGATGAATAGTAAAGTTAGCTATAGTACATATTGTGCATATAGTTAGCTTTTTTTTCTCTTTCTCTGTTGTTTCATATCAGGACTTCTATGCTGTTTTTTTTTTTTTTTCCCCCTCCAAGAGCTTTCGATCAAATAAGGTACAAATTGCTTAAGATTTGCTGTAGACCTTGTTGTCGGATGGATAAGAAGTGTTGACTCACATTGATCATATTCAGCTGAGTACTTTTCTTCTCCTGTTTTGTCTCATTGAACTGGAACTGCTATGCATCTCTCTCAAGAGCAATTCTGTGTGGTACGCTGAATGTATTTTGACCAATCAGCAATGTCTGTAATCACAAGCACAGTGTTGATTAGCCTGTGTAGATATTATCTAGCACTTCTTTTATCACTTTTTACAGTATACATAGCTGAAATGATGCTGATACATTGTTTGCTTTCACTAATATTAACAGTATAATGATCGGCATGGTTTTAATTTGATTACCAAGAAGACATATCATTTTTAATGAGTACGTTTTTATATCTATTGGTTTATTAATGATCTGATTGTTTAGACTACCTATTTTTCTTTTTGTTTCTTGCTTGGCTGTTGATCTTTAATTTCCAGCTTTGTATTGTTGTTTATTTAGAGGTTTATAGCTTTTTAATTCTTAATGTGTTACAGTGATCATATGTTTGTATGCTGCTATTTTCCTGCTATTTCTCCAACAGATCGTTTGGATGAATTCACATAGCGTCATTTGAAACTTGAAAAATCTGAATTTTTAAAAAAAAGTGATTTTCCTCTGTAAAGGATAGTAGGGCAAAAATAAAATGAAAACTTATGAAAGCCACAATATCAACACAAAGTTAAATTAGAAAAATATATTTGAACTTAACATTTTTTTTCTTTTCTATTTGGTGTCTTCTATACATTAATCTCTGGTGCTGCAAAAAATCATATCATATATATACATTTGTACCAGTTTTTCAGTATTCTGTATCCTAAGGGTTTCCATTGATGTAAACTAGATTCAACTCAGACACTCCTTCCTTTAAAATACCGCTTTTCCTCCAAAAACTTGAATTTCCAATAGTGTGTAAATAACACTACTTAGAATATAGACTTTTACCCTCGGAATTTGCTTACGGTGATGAAGACTTTTCTCAACGTGACATTTTCCCATAGGGTGGTTAAACATTTTGCGTAGATGTAGATATTGATGATTCATCCGGAAGTAATACGTCTGTCTTTGCATTCTTGGCATGCGGCATGAATGAGTGTAGAAGAGAGATCTGAGTGTATTGTCTATGTGACTACCATATAAACGGGTGAGAATGATGGTACAGCCCATTTCAATAAATCTCCTGTACTTCATGATATGTGTCTTGTATTGCTTTGATATGTATGTTGAAGCAGAAAAGCTTGCAGAGCAACATATTTTCACGTTCCAAGCTGGGAAAACTTAAAGGAGACGTCAACTTCCAGAACAACAATTTCCAAATAATTTGCTCACCCCCTTGTCATCCAAGATGTTCATGTCTTTCAAAAACCATAAAAAATTATGGTTTTTGAGGAAAGCATTTCAGGATTTTTCAGGACTTTCCCAGCCGAGGAAGAAGGGTCTTCCCTAGTGAAACGATTGGTCATTTTTTTAAAAAAAAATAAAAATTGGTATACTTTTTAAGCACAAAAGCTCGTGTAGCACAGGCTCTGGGATGCATGTCCACGATGCCACAAATTAGTGATGGGTCGTTCTTGAATGATTCGAACGAATCTTTAATGTGACTCGGGAAGAACGAGACGTCTCGGGGAGTGATCCTATTGGGTTCTGTACTGGAATTTGTTCCCCTGTTTCGAGTCTTCGAGTTTTTCGAGTCGTTCGTTCATCTTATGGGGCTGTCACGTGATGAACGAACGACTCGAAACCAAAGACTTGAGAGATGGACTAATCAATTATTTTTCCAGTTCACACTGCATTGGTTGAGCTTACGTCATGTGACGAACGAACGACTCAAACCTGAAAACTTGTCAGATAAGAGGTGAGGTGAGCTAATCATAGACTAAAGGTAAACAATGAATGAATCTTTTCTGTTTCTTATAGCATTATAGTTTTGTCTTGTTTGTACTGTGATCAAGTTTGTGTAAGCAGTAGATGTGTTAGAGAAGTAACACGTAACATTTTAATTATATTTTGCTAAAATGAACAAAATGACTCAAAAAGATTCGTTCATTTTGCTGAACGAGACTCAAAGGTCTGAGTCGGTAAAATGATCCGAACTTCCCATCACTACTGCGAATCACATCTAAGATCATCGTCTGTGTACTCTGGCTAAAAAAGGTAGGTTATGGCAAAAAACTCTGTCTTATTTTCTCCTACAACTTCAGAATCGGCCGACATCGTTGTACCTTTTTGTTTGTAAACAGCGTTTGACTTACTTGCACTTTCTTAGTCTTTTTTCGCGTTCGCTTTTGTAAACACTGGGTCTGTAGATCCGCCTATGTTCTACGTGTGACCTTTCGACATGATTCAATAGTACGTAGCGTTGTGGACGCGCATCCCAGAGCCTGTGCTACACAAGCTTTTGTGCTTAAAGTATACAAATTTTTATTTTCCAGATAAAAATGACAGATCGTTTCGCTAGATAAGACCCTTCTTCCTTGGCTGGGATCATTTAGAGCCGTTTGAAGCTGCATTTAAACTACATTTTGGAAGTTCAAAGTCGGAGCACCAATGAAGTCCATTATATGGAGAAAAATCCTGAAATGCTTTCCTCAAAAACCATCATTTCTTCACGACTGAAGACAGAAAGACATGAACATCTTGGATGACAAGGGAGTGAGTGATTATTTGTGAATTGTTGTTCTGGAAGTGGAGTTCTCCTTTAAACTTTTTTTATTTGCGAGCTGCTGATGCCCACATCAATATGTCATTAAATCAAAATTCATTAGACCCTGCAATTATCTCCCCAACCTTTGGCTTTTTATCTTTGTATTTGCATTACACTGCGAGCCTCACGGATGTCGTTTCTTTCAGGGAAATTAATGGGAAGGAAATTTCTCATGCCCACCCAAATAAATAAAATAGCCTCTTTAGCGACAGGGTAGCTTGTTAAACTTCTCACCTCATTTGTTTATGAGTAACAGGAGAGTACGTGTGCGCGAAACGCTGCATGTACAAGTGCCACTCAAGCTGTTTACCATCTCCTCCTTCTGAGGAGCTGTATCATTGCTCTTCATTGACAAGACCGGCCCCTTCACAATTCACATAGAGATACTCTCTCTCTGCAACATTTGGATGAAAATAGAGCTTTTTCAGACGCAATGAGATGTAGATTAACGGAATTCCCTATTGAAACGGGACGCTTCTCAAAGCAAGGATTTCCAGTTTTTTCAATAAGGCGCAGTCTGTCTTAGGAAGCTTGAGACAATGCGGCGTGCTAGACGGATGCTGTCTTTATACTGGAGAGTCCTTAAAAGTTTTCAGAGTTTTTTTTTGTTGTCTAGCTGTTTTATTTTAAGGTTTAAAGGTGTATGGGAAAACATTAAAGTACAGTTCATAAGCAAGACCAAAAACTCAGTACAAATATTCATTATTTTAAGTTCATTTTTAAATGTAATGACCTTTGCTTACTATTTAAATAGGGTTAAAAGGTTAAAAAGTGTTGTACAGCTAAAATATAACTTGCACCATCTGTAAATGACTATAGTAATGGAAAGTCAGTCATTTGTGGGGTCTTGCATTATAAGATATGGAAGATTCTTAAGATTCTTAATTCTGTTCCACTTTCAGTCCTTTTTCTTTGTTTGTTTTGTTTAATTTATATATATATATAATTATTATTATTATTTTTTTTTCTGCAAGGAATTACTTTTTTAGTACTTTTTTTTTTTTTACATTGTGAGTTCTTATTAAATACATTTTTTTAAAGTACTGATTTTAAATTAAATGTATGTGGCTTCAGAACCAGTAAACTTTTAAGTTCTCAAAGTTTTAAGGGTGGATAGAAAACCGTTAAAGTACAGTTCATAAGTAAAGCTAAAATAAAATGCAACTCGTTACAAATACATCAAGTATTTAAAGTTATTTCTTTTTTAAATATAATGATATTTGTTAACTATTTAAACAGGATAAAAAAGGTTAAAAAGCCTTGTACAGCTAAAATATAACATACATTTGTATATGTGTGAAGTTTTCCACAAGTGTAGTAATGGAAAGTTAGTCATTTGTGTGGTCTTGCTTTAGAAGTAAGATATAAGTATATATATATATGAAAGATTCTCAATTCTATATTTCCATTCTTGCAGAATAATTCCACATTCTGTCTTTTTCTTTGCTTTCTTAGCATTTAGCCAATGCAACTTCTGAGGAAAATTACAACTAATTTATTTTTTGCAAGGAATTATTTTTTTTTAGTACTTTAGTACTTTTTTACATATTAAATACTATTTTTTTTTTTTAAGTACTGATTTAACATTATTTTCTCAAAATTTTTAAGTTCTCAAGGTTTTAAGGGTGTATAGAAAACCATTAAAGTACAATCATAAGTAGGGCAAAAATAAAATATAGCTCATTACAAATACATTCATTATTTTATGTTAATTTTTTAATGTAATGACCTATGATGACCTTTGCTTTTGTCTAGCATCAATTGATTTTATTGATGCTAGACTATTTTTTTAAGCCTTAAGCCTTTAAGTCAAAATTATTTAGCATTTAGCCAATGCAACTTCTAAAGGCAAATTACAAGAAATTGCTTTTTTTTCTTTTTTTTTTTTTTTTTTACAGATTTTTACATTTTTTTTATTTATTTATTTATTTATTTATTTTACAGATTTTTAATGGAATGTATGCCGTCTCACAAGTAAAATAACTTTTATATTTATTTTACAAATTTTACAAATAATAATATATTAATAATATGAAAATATAATAAAAAATTAAAATAATATTTTTAAAATATAAAAAAAAACACATACAAGTTTTAAGGGTATATGGGGAAATCATTAAAGCACAGTCAAAATAAAATACAACTATGCTTACAAATACAATCATTCTTCCTTTGAAGTTAATTTTTGAAACGTTATGACCTTTGCTGACTATTTAAACAGTTTAAAAAGTCTTGTACAGCTAAAATATAACGTACGCCACCTGTAAATGTTTGAAATTTTCCATAACCGTAGTAATGAATAGTCAGTCATTTGTGGGGTCTTGCTTTGTAAGTAAGATACAAAGCAAGATATGGATGTTTTTCTATTCTGTGTTTAATATGTATTATACATACGTATTAAAAACAAATATTATATACACAATATTTTTAAACACTATATACACTGCTGTTCAAAAGTTTGGGATCAGTTAGATTTATGTTTTTTAAAGAGGTTTCTTGTCCTCATAAAGCCTGCGTTTATTTGATCACAAATACAGAAAAAAAATATTGTGAAATATTATTACAGTGTCAAATAACGTTTTTCTTTTTTTCTCAGCATCATTACTCCAGTCTTCAGTATCACATGATTCTTCAGAAATCATTCTAATATGTTGATTTATTATCAGTGTTGGAAACAGTTGTGCTGCTTAATATTTTTTTGTAACCTGTGACACTTTTTTCGGGATTCTTTAATAAATAAAAAGTTAAAAAGAAAGCATTAATCTAAAATAGAAATAACTATATACACTGCTGTTCAAAAGATTGAGAAGAAATGAATACTTTTATTCAGCAAGGATGTGTTAAATAGATAAAAAGTGATAGTAAAGACTTTTGTTGTTAGAAAAGATTTCTATTTTAAATAAATGCTGTTCTTTTAAACTTTTTATTCATTAAAGAATCCTGAAAAATGTATCACAGGTTCCAAAAAAATTAAGCAGCAAAACTGTTTCTAACACTGAGAATAAATCAGCATATTAGAACGATTTCTGAAGAATCACTTGACACTGAAGACTGGCTGATGAAAATTCAGCGCTGCAACACAGAAATAAATTATATTTTAAAGTATATTAAAATAGGAAACCAATAGAAATTGCAATAACATTTCACAATATTACTGTTTTTTTTCTGTATTTTTGATGAAAATACAGTCTTGATGAGACTCCATTAAAAATCTTACTGTTCCCAAACTTTTGAACGCCAGTATACATATATTTATGTGTGTGTGTGTGTATATGCATATATGCATGGATGTATGTGTAGAATTTTAACTGTATATATATTTACAATTTACTGACATTTGAACATGTTTAAGTGGGAATTAAGTGTCCGAATACTTTCTGGGGTCACTGTAAATGTTCCACTTTGTACCACTACTGTTAATGATTATGCAGCATTAGACACAGTGGGTGGAAGGTGTAATGTTTAATGAGGTGCACTGTGGATCATTTTAGACTGGTAATACATTAATTACCCTTTTTGAAGGACGTCTAAAAGCCAGTAGTTACATTCATTACAGCATAATGTTTTCCCCTTTGGATCAGAAATGCGATCTTCTTTTGGTCAAGTCAAGTGCATAACGTATTTTGATATTGGCCCACAATAAGCGACATAACCCTAAAAAATAAATGAGGAGCACCTTTTTTGCCCACTTTTCATGAATTAGCAATGACTGACGCTGTAAATGTTCTGGCGTAGGTTTACGTCTCATTTTCATCTGCTCTAATTGGAACAATAACTTTTAACACGTTCATTGCGAGATACTGTTTCGTTTTGTCTAGTGTCCAGTGGATGTGGCATGCGTCACGTCCCTCCGGCTGGACTTTATATGACACACGATAGCGCCTGCTTTTGATCGTAAATTACAGGACGGACAGCCGTGGTTCGAGCCCACCGGACGGCGCGTGCGTTTACGGGGACACGCGTGCAGGTGGAGGCCACACACAGTTCATCTGTGCTGCTGTTAAAAATGGATGGGCGTCATGGCGCAGGGATCGATGACACCCGGCACGCGTCCATTCAGAGAAAACACACCCCAAGCAATTTCTGCGACAAGATGTTCGACAAGTGAAATTCAACACATGGATGAGCTATTCAGGTATGACAGGCATAGGTGGCTGTCGGCCCCGGCTCTGGTTGAACCTGACCTAACATAAGCCAGATGTCAAGGTTAGCTTCCACTGAGGCTTTCACCCTGCTCTGAAGCTTTAGCAGAGAACAGTAAGTTAATCTGGAAAAGCACTTGGTTTATAGGGGAAACCTACAGCACGGCTAGGTGTCAAATGAGCCTCTCAGGGCGAGGATGGGCCCCCATCAGGCCCTATTGTGTGTACCATTGTGTGCTTGATTGCTGCCACACGTCCTGGATCAGGTGAACAAAGGCCAGATGACACCCTGAGGTGCAAGACAAGGGGAAATCAGACACATGAACAGGGCAATTAAAAGAAAAGGAGGTGAAAGGAGCTGAGCCGAAGCTAAGAGAAAGCCAAGAGAAACTCAAAGGGAACTGATAAAGTGTACAAAATAGATAGGAACATCAGTACAGGTTGGGAAAACAAGGAACATTTTCAAGGGCATTCTCTTAGGAAACTAAGAATGACTTAAGATTTAACAAGCGTGCACAGAAATGTCATTTAAAAAGCACAGCTTTTTGGGCTAAAAACATAATTTATGCTGTTTACACTACCATTTAGCTTATGTGCATCACTTCAGTCCTGCCCTTTGGCACATTACTTCACCCTACAAAAAGAAAATAAAAATGTATCTAATTTTATTTTATTATTTATTTATTTACATTTTGTACATTTAATTTATTTGATTTATATATTACCAGGCTCTATTTACTTATTATATATTATTATTTATTTATTTATTTACTTTTGGAGCAGGATGCGGTTGATTTAGGTTAGTTTAGGAAACACTATTTACTGTGTCTCTTTATAAATAATTTTTGAGGTTCACAAACCCCTGGTGGTTACTGAGGGAACTGCAGGTGGTTTGTGAGTTGATAAAAGGCTAATAATTAAATGAATTATTAAAATGTCACTTTTTTTTTAAGCAAACAGCAACAACAAAAAATTATTTATCTGTATGTTGACTATTAACCATCATAAGAGAGCCCTGAACACAAAAAAGTGTTGTTTAATTATTTATATATTAATTTATTTTAAACATCAGGGGTAAATATCAAATCAAATAGGTTTAGCTGACAAAAACATTTGGGAATACCTGCTTTAAACAACAAAAACATCAATATACTGCACCTTGGAAAAGCAACAGCTGATTTCAACATTGTGCTATTTTTTTTTTTAATTATAATAAATATACATATGTGAACCTGAAGCACAAAACTAGTCTTAAGGGTACATTTTTTGAAATTGATATGAATAAATAAGCTTTCCATTGATGTATGGTTTGTTAGGATAGGACAATGTTTGGCTGAGATACATCAATCGAAATTATGGAATCTGAGGGTGCAAAAAATCAAAATATTGAGAAAATCTCCTTTAAAGTTGTCCAATTGAAGTTCTTAGCAATGTATATTACTAATCAAAAATTAAGTTTTGATATATTTACAGTAGGAAATGTACAAAATATCTTCATGGAACATGATCTTCACTTAATATCCATGATTTTTGGCATAAAAAGAAATTTATCATTTTGACCTATACAATGTATTGTTAGCTATTGCTACAAATATACCCGTGCTACTTATGACTGGTTTTGTGGTCCAGGGTCACATATTATACTTCAAATCTCAGTCTGAATGTTTGCATTAATTCATTTAAATTTAAAATTAAATTTTATGATTTTTAATTAAGAAATTCTGCTTAGGGAAAAAAAAAAACAAAAAAAAAAAAACAGTTTAAACAAGCCTAAGCTGGTTTGCAGACCTGAGCCTGGTCAGGCTGGTCCTTTTTTTATTTGTTTGTTTGCTTGTTTGTTTATCAGTTGAGAATAAAGTCAGTTATAATGTACTTCTTAACAATAACAATAATGTACTCATAACATTTCATCTTAACTTTTCACGTTTTAAAATATCACTGTTTTGATGAGAAGTGACTGCTCTTGTCATATAATTACTAACAAAAGCACTTGTTGGGATCTGTTGAAATGCTCGACAAATTGAACTTTCAAACGTTTGGTAAGAAGGACTTGCATGAGTCAGTGTGTATATGTTGATCTGTAAATGCCTCATTAGTCTGTCTTTACATTCTTCATAGTCTACCCATCTGGCGGTACCAGATTTTCTGGTTTAAGCTGATACGACTCTCCGTCAGGCCCGCAGGGGAGCAGGTTTCTCTCTTGCTCTCCTGAGCACTTTTACTCTCAAATATGCTGCTAAACATGGAGTAATACAGTCAATCAGTCAGTTGTCTGCCTGCCTTTCCTCTAACATAAAAGCCCAGTCGGAGCACGGCTGGACCCTGTACCAGCCAAATTACTCCGGCGGGAATTACCAGCTCATAAATTCTAATGTGTCAGAGGGGTGGCGGGATTTCAGAAGCAGAATGTTTTCACCATTTTCTACTGGTTCCCCAAGAGCTTGTCATTTTGCAGGCCAGACAAACAGTATCACAAACTGACAAAATGTAATGGTGTTTACACCTAAACACGGCCCAAAATCACAGCAATCTGGGCGGAGGGAGGCAACGGAAGCTGGGAGGCTGAGTGGCTCCCCACCATGCCTTAACAGGTCTCTTCAAAAGCAACATCTGTGATGTGTCAACTCTCAGAGACTCAAATCACCATCCTAAACCATGATAATCCACTTTGTAAATGTGGGGCAAGTTGCAGCCTGCCTTTTTCTATTTCCTATTTTGCTCTCTCTCTCTCTGTTTTCTTTACCGTCATAAATGTTTATTCTTCCGGCACCTTGCTGACACTTTAGTGCAGGAATGTGGTGTTTAAATGCGCATCTTCCTCTTCTTTGCTGTTTCTGATAATTGAACATACGGTGAAGAATTGAAGTGGATGGATTTAGATGCACATTAGGAAAAGCTGTTCTGTGCTTAATGTGGCTAATGAAATTTCAGCAGAAAGATTTTCAGTGAAGAGAATATTAACATCATTTTTCTTCCAAAGGACTTTGTGTGAGATTACATTTCCAGCTCTCTCAAATGCATTTCAGGCTTTCATGTTAGCTTTTGCAAAATTACCCCAAACACAGTGTGTTGTGAAATATAAATACACTGCCGTTTAAAAGTTTGGGGTTGGTAAGATTTTTAATGTTTTTGAATAAGGGGGCTCTGTATGCTCACCAAGGCTAAAAGCAAAAATGGTATTATAGTGAAATATTATTACTATTTAAAATAGGTGTTTTCTATTTTAATATATTATAAAATTTAATTTATTCCTTTGGTGCAAAGCTGACTTTTCAACATCATTACTCAAGTCTTCAGTGTCACATGATCATTCAAAAAAAAAATAATATATGCTGATTTGGATCTTGAGCAACGTAATTATCAGTGTTGCATATTTTGGTGAAAAATTGAAATTTGTTTCAGGATTGTTTGATTTATAAAAGTATTTTCTTTAAAAATAAATAAATAAAAAAATCACACCCCATGTCCTTTTTTTAACTGCCATAAATGATACAGAACTGTTGTGTATTTTTATTTTATTTTATTTTATTTTAGATTTTATTTCCAGGTATTCTGAAAATATTTACTATGGTTAAGCTAATTAAGCTCACAGATTTGTTTGATTTATAAAAGTATTTTCTTTAAAAAAAATTACACCCCATGTACTTTTTTTTCACTGGCAAAAATGATACAGAACTGTATTTTATTTTATATTATTATTTACGCTAATTAAGCTCACAGATTTGGTTTTTAATTTTTTTATTTATTTTTTGAACATTTATATAAACACAAACCCTTGTTTTGGAAAATCCAGCTTCTCTGCTTGGCTATATTAAGTCACTTGATCAACACCCTCCTCCATATTCTTTTTACGACTTCTCATTTGAATAGTCTGTATTTCTTCCTGTTGCTTTCTTGATTAATAACCTGATCGGCACAGAGAAAATGGAGACCACATGAATGGACATCAGAACATTGTATTCTTTCCCATACGTCAATACACAAAAGCATGTGTGTGTGTGTCAAGTTATCCTATGAGATAAATACATTCAGAAATGGGAAGACTGAGGCGTCATCTGCACCAGTCACATGTTTCACTTTGAGAATGCATTTTGAAAAATACTACGATCCTTGATGAATACTGAAGGAGTGCTGGATTGTAAGTGTGGTGTTTATGAACAGCAGATGTCTATCATTGAACCGCAGGTGGGCTGAGAGTGGCAGCGCCAGCTAACTAGGCACCAGTTTGTTTGTTTATTTATTTATTTTTTTAATTCTGAGAATCTTTGTGTGTTATTTTGTTGACTAGCCAGTCTGCAGATGTCTGGCCTGCTAGTTTTCTCATGTCATTGCTAACAGAAGGCACATTCAGGTGCCTGGTCATGCCAGATGGGCACAGAGAGAAAGAAGGACAGGATGGCCCTGACTGGACTAGCCTATATTGGTTACAGTATATTAAAGAATATGACACCAAGCTGCTTTTTAATGCATAGCCTCTGTGTTATAACAGAGTGTTTTCACGACACGTCATCAATCGGCCATATTAGCCGGACTAAACGTAAACAATGCCACTGAACAGAACTGAACTCACAAATTTTGCTAAATACTGCTGCTGAAAATAGTCAATTATCATCATGTTTTGGGCTGTACTAATTGGTCGGATCGGTCAGGTAGGTGAAATATTAGGCTAATATCTTAATTAATACTGCTCGAATGTATCTTTACCACCTATTAAATTTAGTTTGTCAAAATATCGCACCTGCTTACTAAATCCTTCTCTATTTGATTTAGCAGCGCCACACCTTTTTTTGTGGTTTAGACAGCATAAATTAGCAGAACAACATATTCACTAGTACAATAACCGTACAATCCATGCTGTTGTTTACATCTGAGTATCTCCAATATAGGCCGCCCATCCGGGTAACCGACCAAACCGTAACGTAAGTGCAAACCCTCTGTAGCACAGTCTGTAATACTGTAGGTTTGGCTGTCAACACATAATCAAGGAAATAGTGTGCATGGCTTTTTTCATTATTAATGTATTTTCACATTAGATTTTTTCCCCTCTTCGCTCTGAGGGTCCATGGCAGGAGATTTTATTTTATTTTATTTTATTATTTTTTATCTATTAAAATATGAAAAATACATGCTTTTTTCAAGGTCAGTAATTTTCATGTGCTTTTTATTGGCATGCTTTGTCATGTTTCTCATAAATAATTCAAACTGTCATTATATTTAATATATTAATACATTAAATACATAATTTAAGGTGCAAGGAAAGTATTTAACGATTTTATGCAAAGTTTTTAGAGTTAAGTGATTTTTTTTATCTTTTTTTTTTTTTTTTTGTCCCCAAAATATATAAAATAACATAAATACAAATATTACATGTCTAGAAATTTAGCAGTTGCATTTTTAAAAAGATTAGCCCAAACTGTTTCTACATATTATTATTATTATTAGGGCTGTCAGTCAATTCAATTCATTTTTAATCTAATTAATTACATGATGTTTTGATTAATTAATCTAATTAATCACAAACTCAATTTGGGTGTGAAAATACCCACAAAAGATTATTTAAAGCTATTATTGTGTTAAATGAGAAAGTAGTAAGTAGACATTACAAATAGTAGCTTTAGAAAGAAATATTTTATTTGATTCAGCATAAAATTTATTACACATAACCATTTAGGCTGCAACATTTAGGCTGGAACATAAAAGAAGATCATTTGAGAAACATCTCAGTATTTTTTGTTCTTACAATGAAAGTCACTGGTAACCAAAACAGCTTTGTTACCAACAGTCTTCAAAATACCTTCGTTTATGTTCCACAAAAGAAAGGTTTGAAATAACATGAGGGTGAATAAAATGATGACAGAATCATTTCTGGGGGGTGAAATATCCCTTCAATGTTTTTATTTTTTTATTTATTTATTTTTTAATGAAATGGTACTCTAAATAACAGACTAAATCTGCCAGCAGGTGGCGGTAAATGTCTTTATGAGTCATTCATTCTTTAGATTCGCTCAACTGGCTGATTCATTCAGGAATGAAGTGAATGGCTCTCTTTATAAATGGGCCTTTGAATCATTGATTCACACAATTCATTCAAAACGTGGATTTATTCAGAAACTAAACACCACTGTGTTGCTCGGAAACATGCAACAATACTGCTATGGCTTCAAAGGTAATATGTTCTCTGCAAAATTGAGCACATAATATTGTGTTTAAAATATTACACAATATCAACTTATTATTTACTGAACTTTGTATAAAATCGCATTTAAGTTCATGATAAATCAGCACTCGTGTCATATTGCTCTTGCTGCCCATGTGATATCGTGTAATATGTACTATATATATAAATATAAGACAAAAGACATACGGGGCATTTTTTGCACCAATATCTTAAATTTTAGGACTTAGCTGCATTTATGGAGTTGTTGCCCTGCGTCATATTTGTCAACAGTCAACTATATGAAATATAAGATGACCTACTGGTCTGGGGGCGGGGTCAGCGTTAAACTGACAGCTATAATTGTTATATAAATATCCCAATTATTTACAGATTTTTTTTTTCATTTAAATTTTCCAAGTCTTTTCATCTGTTCTTGTGCTGTAGTAGAGTGATGATAGTCCCATGCACTTCATCACAAAGTGAAGCAGTGTGATCTTACTCAATGGGATGGAACATATTGCTTTAGAAAGCCGCAGGCGTAATGATGCGAGATTGGTTTTGATAGATCACGATGGCGGTAACAATCCCTCTAACACCTGCCACCTCAGTTTTACAGGTGCCTAAAATCAAACCGGCTTCCTCCGGTGTGAATGTCACTTCACTTTTATTGCATCTCACTACGTCTGAAATCTTCATAAAGCTTTAACAGTCAGTCTCATGTGAATACTCTAATTTCTCTGCCTGCATTAGAGGTGTCAAGGTACTTAGTGTAATTTCACTCTAATCCTCTCTGCTAGCCGCTAACAACAGGTGATATGATTTCCCAGCCGTATTTTTTCCCATTCTTCCCATTTTTCGAACCTCAATAGAATCATTCTTTGGGACGTTTTACGTTCGGATATTCTTTAGCCTATAGCTGAGCATCTCCGGCATGAAAAAGGTCACCGCGCGAGAGGAGACATCCGTCTCTCGGTGGTCCCTCATTAAGAAACAGGACAATTAGCCAATTGCCCAATTAATTACAATCCTCTAATCTACTGAAAATGACTGGCTGGAAAGATGCACTGCTGCTTTCCGCCGCGCACAAAGAAAAGCTCCATGGGCGCTCCACAGAAGAGACTTAAAAGCTCTTTAATCAAATTAATCTGAGATAAACAATCATTTACCCCACTATAAAACTGCTACCAGTGAGGATTACAGTGATGTTTAAGAAATGAATTAGCTTGAGTCATTCACGTTCGCTATCGAGAGACTTTCTCATTTTCTCTCTCGCCTCTGTACGCCGGAGCGTTTATATTACAGTCAAATGCTCTGCTGATTTGACACCATTTCCACAAACGGTGGACTGAAAACCCATCTCCTAGTAATCCAGGAGGTCACGAGGTCACCTCAGCTATAATGCTAAACGGCGTTGCCAAATCATGCCGGGCGAGTTTTTGGTGCAGAAACGAAGCATTGCTGAATATGAGTCAGCACAGATGTTTTACCTTCTTCCTTTGACGCTGTAATTATCCTGGGGAGGCCTCACAATGTTTCATTTATTTTTCGGCCTTTGTGGCAAACTTTCTAAATGATTGTGGTGTTGACATGAAGAATGATCGTTCAGTTCCCAGTCACGGCCAACAACCCCAGGCTCTCACAATCCCCTCTTAGCGGCGTGCTTGCAAACATGCCAAGGTTTATTTTATAAACACGAGAACATGGCAGATAATCGCGCAGCACTTCTCAAAACAGGCCCACAGCGTCATTCGGGCCGCTTTTCGCCCATATGTCCTCATTAGGGTCTCTCGCGCTCCGTTTCCATAGTGCAAACAAGGTGGAAATTCTCCAATGTTTTGCGAGTGTCACATAGCTGGGTGATGAGCCATCAAGCACGGGCTGGCTGGAATATCACTGACCCTCAGTCACCCCTCTTTTTTTCCCATCCGTGTTTTTCTCCGAAACGCTCTCGATTTGCAAGTAAAATGAGCACAAGAGTCGGCCTTGTAAACTACTCGCAGGTGGTTCGATTTGAAGGGGTGTTTTGATACAATTAGGCAACAGATAGAGGGAGGGGGGTTCAAAGGGGGTCTCTGACTCTGCGAGTTGGGAAAATATGAGTAATTAATTGTGAGGCATTGGTTTTGACGGGCCAAGAATTAAGCTGTCAGACTGTAAGAATGGAGATTCCTATATCCTCATCCAAGTGGAGTAATTGCTGGCTGTCACATGATGAAGTGAAAGAGCAAAGAGGTATACCTGTATAGTAGAAGGAAAAGAAACATGCATCATGTTTCTAGAAACTAGAAGTCTAAACAATATAGTATTCTGTTGCATGTTTTGGAATTTATGAATGCAGAGACCTAACATAATACAATTTGTTTTATTTATTTATTTATTTATTTTGGATTCTGCTTTTTGAGCACAGGCTTGTGTATAAGGTTATTTCTGAAACGTCAACTTTTTTTTTGTTCATCACATTTTCACCACTCTTCAAATTACTTTTATCTATAGATAGTGTCAGATTTTTTTATATTAAATTATGAAAATCCATTTAATTTAATTTTATTTTGTGTTTTAAACTGTATTTTTTATATATTTATTTATTTATATATTTATTTGGATTCTGCTTTTTCAGCACCGGCATAACTTGTGTATGATATAAGGTTATTTCTGCAACATAATTTTTTCACGATATTTCAAATTACTTATCTACTTTTATTTATTTATTTATTTATTTATTTATTTATTTATTTATTTATTTATTTATTTATTTATTTATTTATTTATTATTTTGGTTCTGATTTTTGAGCACTGGCATAACATCTGTGATATAAGGTTATTTCTGCAACATCATGCTTTTTCTTTTTCTTTTTCTTTTTCTTTTTCTTTTTCTTTTTCTTTTTTTTTTTTTTTTTGCCTCAAACTTTTTTCTCAATTTTTTTTGGTGCTCATTTCATTTTCATTTCACATTTCATTTCTTTTTTACTCCTTCATCACTTTTTGAATTACTTTTTTTCTATAGATTTTTTTATCCTTGTTTCTGAGTTTTGATTTTAAATTATTAAAATCCATTTAATTTTATTTATTTATTGATTTGGATTCTGCTTTTTGTGTATAGGCACAAACAATTTTTGTTTTGGTTTGTTTTTGTTTTTTACTCTTTCATGTTTTTTTTTTACCACTTTTCAATGACTACTATTATGTATAGATTATTTTTTATAATTTTATGTCAGAGTTTGAATCTTGAATTCTAAAAATCCATTTTAAAAAGATGAATTATAATATATAACAAGAATAACAACACTATGATAATCTAAACAAAAAATTAAACAGCTTTCATGGCATCATATACCATTTCATGTTTTGTGTTAAAATTATTTGTATTTTTTTTTAAAAAACACTACTGTCTTTCATTCATGGTGTCATGTTCTATGCTCTAATAACATGTTTTCAAGAGGTTAGTGGCAAAAAAGTAAATATCATATTTTTATTGTGCAAGTTTTATTTATTTTTTATTACAAATTATGCAAAACGTGTGAGTCTATTATTTTCATAGGTGTATTTTGAGAGATACATAAATGCTATCAATGAAATTAGTGTTAGATAATTCATTTAACTTAATTTATTTATTATTTTTTTTATTTTGCATTTTAACATTAAAATAGAACAATACAGGACAACATAAACTAGTTTTAAAGAAATCAAAATAATTTGAGATGTTGCGGAAACAATGGTGATTTTAATAACTTAAAGAAAAAATGGTCCACATACAAATTAAATTAAATTAAACTAGTCACAGCATGAAAAGTGTTTTTTTTACAATTATTTTTGTTAAAAAAAAAATTATTAATTAAACAAATTATATTAATTCTGCACTGTAATATGAAAACATTTATTTCAGTGAAAAAAGTCCCAAAATTCTCAGTTTCAACATTTAAAACAACAGGGCCCTACAATCTTTTTCTTTTTTTCCCAGAAATTCTTGTGTGTTTTAATTTTTCTGAAAATCAAATGAAGGCATTAAACATTTTTTTTAATCACATGAAAAAAAATTAAACCCTTTTATTTTTTTTGCCAAACAGAGGTTTACCTTTAAAATTAATACACGGAAGAAAGATTGTGAATATTCAGTTTAAAAAGTTTTAATAATAATTGTAGTATTTTTTTTCTACTATTAAGTGGTTAATCTTCTAGTAATATTTAGTCATTTTTATAACTTAAAAATGGTCCACATACAAAATAAATTAAATTAAGTCACAACATGAAAAGTGTTTTCACAATTATTTTTGTTAAAAAGAAGAAGAAGAAAAAAAACAGCTTTAAATGTATAAAATGTCCTGCAGGCTTTGGCGGTGGTATTTTCTCATTCCTTGACAGAGAATGTCCATTAGGACTGAAAGTCTGCATCAGTTTCCAATGCTTATCAGCACACACACACAGACGCGATATACTGTATATCCTGAAAGAGCAGGAAGGGGCTGAATTGAATGAGAACAGAGACAGGGATGAGCATAGATACCGAGGGAGAAAGCAGATAGGAAGACGGATGGACAGATGCATAGATGTGGATGAGTTTAAGGCCGGAGTATGGAGTAGCCTCTGACTCACTGGACCAGAACCAAGTGGGGCTGACGGAGCCATCCACAAGAGCACTATTGTTCTCTTCATTAATCAAACTCCACTAGGGCAGGTAACATTCCCCTTATACACACATACACACGCACACATACTTAAACGCAGACTGCCAGGAGGCATGAATGGGCTGCTTTTTTAGCTGGCAGCGATTGGCGTTTGAGCTGAGGAGAGGATGTGTTTCTGTTTCATTAGTGAGATGAGCTCAGCGCAGGCTCGCCACCGTGTTCAACAGCAGGTATTAACCTCCAGAGTTTGACCTCTGCTCCCATTCAGCTTCCATTTCGGAATCTTTCCCTCTTTCTCTCTCTCTGCTCTGAACTTTTTTCTCAGCACATGTTTTTCTCTATTAACTGTCATTTCTTTCTGATTTTATTTTGGGATGATAGTAATTGGTCATTTCCAGTCATTTCACTGTGCTGTTTTATCATGGTTGACATCATATTTTTTTAAACACATTTAGTGCTGATTATTTGTTTTAGATTATTCCGTTTCAGGGTGACAAGGGTTTACAGATGTACTGTACAGTGGGATCCAAAAATCTGAGACCACTAGTGAAAAAATATATATTGTATAGTCTGAGACCACTAGCATATTTTTTAATTTACAAATAGTTATCAGCATTAAAAAAAAGTAAAATGTTACTACGATTATTCAATACGTTTTTAATAATAATAATTATTTACCTACTATTTACATTTTACATTTTTATGTGTTTGGCAGGCACTTTTATCCAAAGTGACTTATTGCATTCACGGTACACATTTATTTATATTATACAATATTAATTATAACAATATTATTATTATTATTACTATAGCCACTATCATTGTTATTTTATTGAAAAAATAGATTAATGAAAATTATATTTTCTATAGTTTGAGACCACTAGCATTTTTTTAATTACCAGCATAAATTAATATAAATTAAAATTAAAGAATTAATATACATTTTGTGGAAATACATTATATAGTTTAAAACCACTAGCATTTTTTTTTTAAATTATGAACAGCTACCAGCATATATATATATATATATATATATATATATATATATATATATATATATATATATATATATAAAAATGTTACTACAGTTAATTTAATTGTCAATTCAATTATTTATTGAATGAATAATTTATTCAGTTAATTTCTAAAAATAATAATTATTTAACTAATTTATTTACTTTTCACATTTGTATGTGTTTGGCAGGTGCTTTTATCTAAAATGACTTATTGCACACATTATTGGTACATATTTATTTATATTCTAAAATATTAATAATAACAATAAATATTATTACTATAGCCACTTTCACTGTTATTTTATTGAAAAAATAGATGAATGAAAATATATATTTTCTACAGTTTGAGACCACTAGCATTTTTTAAATTACCAACAGTTATCAGCATAAATTAAAAAAAAAAAAATACAATTATTCAATATTTTTTTAAATGATAATAATAATTATTGTCCTACATTATTTACATTTCACATTTTTATGAGTTTTTATGTTTTATCCAAAGTATTATTATTATTATTATTATTATTATTATTATTATTATTATGATATAAAAAAATTAAGAATTAATACAATTTTGTAGAAATGCATTATATAGTTTGAAACCACTAGCATTTTTTTTTTAATTATGAATAGCTACCAGCATAAAAAATAATAATAAAAAAATGTTACTACAATTCATTTAATTGTCAATTAAATTATTTATTGAATGAATAATTTAATTTCAATTATTTTCTAAAAATAATAATTATTTACCTAATTTATTTACTCTTCACATTTTTATGTGTTTGGTAGGTGCTTTTATCTAAAATGACTTATTGCACACATTATTGGTACACATTTATTTATATTATAAAATATTAATAATAACAATAAATATTATTACTATAACTTTTATTATTATTTTATTTTAAAAATTAAGAATTAATTTTGAGAACACATTTTGTATAATTTGAGACCACTAGCTATTAAAAAAATTATATATATATATATATATATATATATATATATATATATATATATATATATATTTTTATATTTTATATTTTTTTTTTTTTTTTTTTTTTAAATGTTACTACAATTATTCATTTTTTTTTTTTTATAATAATACATTTTTTTGCCTACCTTATTTACATTTTACATTTTTATGGATTTGGCAGGTGCTTTTATCCAAGTGACGTATTGCATTCACGGCACACATTTATTTATTTTATAAAATTATTATTATTATTATTATTACTATACCTGTTATTATTATTACTATTATTATTTCATATTAAAAACATTGGAACTAATACCATTTTGTGAAAATATATATTTAAGACCACTAGCAATTTCTTTTAAATTACCAACAGTTATTAGCATAAAATGTTAAAATGTTCCTACAATTATTCAAATCTTTTTTTTTTTTTTTTTTTTTTTTTACAGTTTGCATTTTTATGGATTTTGGAGGTGCTTTTATCCAAAGTGACTTGCATTGCATTTACTTTATCCATTTATTTATAAAATTTAAAATGTATAAAATGTATTTATATTATAAATATACTGTAAGTATTATTACTATAACTATTATTATTATTTTATACAATAACTAGATAAAAAAAGTTTGTCAAGACAAACTTTAAGTTGGCTTGAGAAAGCCGGAACAGAAAGTTTTAAAAAGTTTGAAAAGTTTATAAAATTTGAAGAGTTTATAAAGTTTAAAACATTTAAGAAGTTTTAAAAAGTTAAATATACTGTAAGTATTATTACTATAACTATTATTATTATTTTATACAATAATTAACAATTAATACAGCTTTCTATCAATAATTATTTCTTATTAATTTTACTACTTCCTAAAACATTCTATTTAGTTCAGTTTCCATGGTATTTACACTATGCCAACATATATAATGTTTGTACATTTAATTACATTTGTATCTGAATATGCTTAAATATGTTTTTTAAGCTATCTATTTTGACTGCACAGTACAGTTCAATCCAGTGCATTTGGTCGCAATCTTTAGTTTTTACTTTTCCCCCATATAGGTGTAAATAAGGACAGTCGAGCACAGAGACATGTCATAACCACCCTCAAGTGCTTCTCTCTCATTCCTTTCAACCATAACAATGTTCTGTTAACTACATTTGTTAACTAAGAGATAGCAAAAACCATGAAATCAACAGCATGAGTGTCTGTGCATAAATTCCCCAAAAGTAACACACACCTCTTCAGGCACAGTAAGGCTGTGAGCCTCGAACGCTCATTCATGATAACAATCTAAATGGCACACTCATTAACCGATCAAAACAAACAAGAGGGGGCAATCTGCATGCTCAGACACATGAAAATAGCACTCTTTATGCACAAGACGCTTTTCTTTTTTTCTCTCCTAAGATAACATATTTACGTATTTGTCTATGGAAGAGCTGGGAAATGAGACACGTAAAGCTTAACTGCTGAGATACAGGGGCTGCATTAAGTAACAGGTGCAAGATCTTCGCTGGTCACGAATATTCCTCGTAAACAGCTGCCTTTTTGTGTGCATTTATTTCCAGTTTCTTGTTAGGCTTGTGTTCTGACAGCAGCGTGTTGGTCGTGACCCCCACCTGAAGGACTAACTAGCACTGTCATCTTGTTTCTGAGAATGCTTGGATGTGTTAATAAGTGTGACATTGTAACATTGTGGCGTTCTGCACATGGAGGCTTTTGGTACAGTAGGTTTCTTTCATTAATGAGAAATAAAATTAAAAGTTTATATTGTTAAAGTTCACCCGAAATGTATGGGTTTCAAACCTGTATGACTTTGAATGGCTGGAAAACCAAGTAAAAATTGGTAAGTAAAAGAGAAAACTGTGGAAAGAAACATAACGTATAAATAACAGCGATATAACATTATTATCAATATTGTGGTATCGCGATATTATCGTGGTCACGTGACGATATGAAACTATATAAAGGTAAAAGTGTATGGTTTTAAAATATTCTAATATAAAATGTCTTTAAAGTTGTCTTTTGGGCTATTATGCTCGTGATGCGATGCTTTCCGCGCATCAGTACATCTCCGTTCACAGTGAATGCAGTGAACTCGTTTATTGCATGTGCTGTGAGTTTAGCGCGCGTTTGGGAACGCAATGACCACTAGTTATTATGCTTTATTTTCGCGGCAGATGATTACAGACTTTCACTAGATTTTTAGTGAGACGCAATTTTGTAAGCATGTTTTCACTGAAGCTGGAGTTTCCCGTCAAAATAAAAGCTCTACTGCCGTTTCCATCAAAATAAAAGCTTCAAGTGCAGTATGAATTGCTGACAGCTAGCAGTTTACAGTTACTGATGTCCAAATTCAAAACATCTCTTTCAAGTGTAGAAATTAGGAAAAAAGTATTGTAATTTCCCTGCTGTTGTGTAAAGCAAAAATAATATACCTTTATATTTTTTATTTTATATTTATATAATATTTATTTTCATTTATTTTACAGTGCAATTATTTTACAATATATGGCTATTACTGTTATATAAATAACAATAATATAAAATTGTTGTTATTATTATTATTATACCCTGATTTGTTTGGCATCCTAAAACACCAATGTGAACAGTATATCGCAACTAAAAAGATGGTTGAATCCCCTTTAAAGTTCAGGTACAATTCACTTTTTTTCTGACTTAAGATTTCTTTGGAACATGGATTGGAGCTCTTAAATTTGAACTCAAAAGTGCATTAGATAGAAGAATTTAACTTTAAAATATACAAAATGGTCTTCATATGTCTTTTCTTTTTAATATCAAAATAAATATCATATTTTGGACTTTACATCGATATTATCACATCGTGAGATTTTCATATGGTTATGTCCCTAATAAATAAAGTATAAGAAAAGTAGTCTATACAACCCATATGCTTTATTCCAACAGCGTTTATTCTAAATAGAAATCTTTTCTAACAAGATAAGTCTTTACTATCACTTTTTATCAATTTAACACATCATGGCTGAATACAAGTATTAATTCCTTTCAAAGAAAGAAAGAAAGAAAGAAAAAAATTGAATGACCGCAAACTTTGAACGGTAGTGTATTTTGTTACAAAAGATTTCTATCTGAAATAAATGCTGTTCTATTTAACGTTTTATTCATCAAAGAATTCTGAAAAAAGTATCACAGGTTCCAAAAATATATTAAGCAGCACATCTGTTTCCAACATTGATAATAAGAATGATCAGAATGATTTCTGAAGGATCATGTGACACTGAAGACTGGAGTAATGATGCTGAAAATTCAGTTTTGCATCCCAGAAGTAAATTCTGTTTTAAAGTATAATAAAGCAGAAAACCATTTTAAATTGCAACCATTTTAAATTGCATTTTAAACCATTTTAAATTGCAATAATATTCACAATATTAGTTTTTTTTTCTGTATTTTTAAACAAATAGACTCCTAAAAAAATTAAATCTTACTGATCCCAAACTTTTGAAAGTTTCAGTTTTTCATAACTGAAAGTTATGAAAAAAATAAATTTACTTTAAAACTTATGGATTTATCATAAAGAGTCATACAAAAGGCGCTATTTAAACATGCAGTCATTGTTTAGGCATTGCTCCAATTAACTGTACTTCTGTTATTTAATTGCAGCCGTGATTTGTTGCACTAGCAGTGAGAATGCACAGTATTTCACGGTACTGTTATTCTGGACTACTAAAATTATCTTCAGACCAGTGATTTAATTGGGTTGTACTTAGACTGTGCTTATGAAAATCAAAAAAAAAAAAACGGCTCTGGTATATATATCTCTAGAATCCACAAAACAGATGCTCACTTATTTAATTACATGTTAATTCACTTAACCAGAGTGCTCCTTGACTCATGAATTCAAGGGTTCATGGATATCAAAAAAGCTCTGCTTTTCTAAAGCACCATGGATTCTGGGGAAAGGCCTTTTCGGAGTCTGACGCATTAATTAAAAAGCTTGTGGAAAGTGAATGTCTTATTTTCCTGTAATGAGTGTGGCTTTCATCATCCTGTTTTCCTCAACATGACGCTCCAGGCTTAAGTTTGCTTTTTTCAGCCTTACGTGCAGTGCTGACGCTGAGGCGGGCAACAAAGGCCTGTGAGTCACAGCGTGTCAACTCTCTATAGCATACTGTTTTTCCTCACCTCCTTTGAAAACACATTATTAATTGGATTTAGATATTTGCAAAATGATCTATTTAATGGGATTACTAGTGCAATAATGATCTTATTTAAGAAGGAAGCCATCCAGGCTTTTGGGGGCGGATTTATAGTGTCTTACCAGTTCTTCGGTAGTTAATGTTATGTTTGGGGCAAAGATAAAGCTCAGTTTGTTGGTTTTGTCGGCGCGTGTGAGTGAGAGAACGAAAGTTGGGATGAGAGATGGGCAACCGGGTGAAAACGGAGCTGGGCTGGCGAGATGTCGGATGAATCCGAGGGGACCTCTTGCTCACTTGCATCCAGGGGGCCCCTCAGATACTCAGCCACTGAACTCCTGACAAGTTCAAGGCTGGAGAGAGGGAACGAGAGAGGGACAAGTGAAATAAGGGAGAGGGATAGAGTCTCCTGCGGCTGCATAATGGCCTTTTCTGGCGTCTTTATCCAGCCTGATATCTGGCTGAAGCTTTAACAGGCCCCATGTCAACTTAAGTGCTGGTATAGGTAATGTTCTTTTCACTATCACTCTCTCTTCCCGTCCCGTAATTTGTTCCCCCTCCCCGTTTACTCTCGTTTTATCCGGTAATGAATTTTGCAGGGGGAAAAGTTGATAAAGAATGCAGAAAAAGTCACACAGAGTTTACATTGTGTTTGAGCTCACGAGAGTGAGGTCTTAAAACAATCTGATGACACATTTAGGCAACTGGAAACTTTCCTCACGGACGCTCCGACCTAGAATTTGTGCGATTCGTCACACATATATGAGTCTGCTAATGCCTGAACACACTGCGCACTAATTCCTTCACAGTCCACACCACGTTTACATTAACATTTGAATATGTGTCTTTAATATACATGTATTTTAAAATGCGCTGTAATCTTTCACTTGGTTTATAAGGATGTAGTCAAATGTGATTATGCTAATGACTCATAATTTGCATAAAACGGGAGGATATATTAAACTAGATTAAAAATATTGAATATTTATGGCATTATTTATTGCTGTTAGTCAACAGACATTTGTATGAATCCTCAAGATAAATCCATTGCATTTTAAAATAGTGCAATAAATAGGAGCAAGTAAGAAATCTATTGTCTTAAAAATGCATTTTTCATCTGTAGGTACCCATTCTGGGAGGTCCAACATTCAATTTGGGACATCTGTGAGTCCAAAACATATTAATCCCTAAATTCTCACATAAAGACATTAAATTATTTTTAGTCTTTGAAGAAATAGTTTGTCAAAGAATGAAAATTTGCTATAAATTTGTAGAATTACATCACTCTGCAAGTAATCGTTATGACTCCAGTCCATCAATAAGTGTCTTGTGAAGCAAAAAGCTGCATGTTTCTAAATTTTTTATTTTTTTTAATCCATTTTTAAATGTGTTTTCTTGTCTGAATCGGGAGAGAAATATGCACAGATCAGGCACAATTTACAAGTGAACACAGTCAAAACAAAATAACAAAATATATTTTGTTGTGAGAGGACAACAGTGGAGGGACTTTTTCAGTAAGGAAAGCATTATTATGGATTTGTTTCTTACAAACACACGGCTTTTTGCTTCACAAGATGTTAATTGATGGACTGGAGTCATGTTGATTACTTGTGGATTATTGTGATGTTTTATCAGCTGTTTGGACTCTTAAGGGGAGACACTGAAGGCAAAAACACATTTTTTCATGCACCTGTCAAGTTTGAAATTTTAGGCTTTTTGGTTTTTCATTAAGTGTTTTTATTTTCAGGCTAGTGGAAATAAAGCATCCAAAAGACAATATTAAGTGTGTCTTTTATAGCACTTTATCACTTTATCAATAGCAATACATATATATTTAAAAGCCGTTTTCTCAAAATGAGTTTTTTTTCTCCTACACTGAGCCATAAATCTCCACTTAAGTAGCACTTACACACACCAAACTTTACAGGTTTTTACAGAGGGATGTGTAATGTAATATGTAATTTGCTTGATTATATACAAAATTTTATTCCCCCCAAAACAACTATGTCTGTTCTAAGTATTTTCTGAATTATGGAGTGACAAGAATGAGATACCCAAAATTCCCTCTGTTAAAACATTTGACTCTAAATATGTCAAAAAAATTAAAGAATTTTGAAACTGACTTCATCCAGTGTTTAGATTTTTGTACTAGAAATTTATACAAATAATGCCTCATTTGCATATTTAAACCTATAATTTTAGAAAAAAATTCTTGCAATTATCAATGTAATCAATCAACTGGGTAAGGCGATAACTATTAGTTAAATTTTTCCCCTGCTATTCCCCTGCAGTGTCTCGCCTATTCTGACGGCACCCATTCGCTGCAAAGGATCCAGTGGTGATTAAGTGATGTAATGCTAAATTTCTCCAAATCTCTTCCGATGAAGAAACAAACTCATTTACATCTGAAGGCGAGTACATTTTCAGCAAATTTGCATTTTGAGGTGAACTATTCTTTTAATGCTTTTTATTGAACTAAAGTGAATCTTTTTAATGTGGCAATGAAAGCTACAGTCAAATGTCAGTGTCAAATGGCAAATTGTGTTTTTTTTATTTTTTATTTTTAAATTATGTTTTTTTTTTTTTTTTTAAATTGTGTTTTTTTTTCTTCTTTTTTATTTATTATTTTTTCTCTGCATCTTCTTGCTTGTTTAGGTGTTTATTTGTATGCTTATATTATTGTGACTTGTGACCATATTATGTTTATAGGAATGTGGACATTTAATATGCTCACTTATTTTTGTGTTTTATTTATTTATTTAGTTTATTTATTTATTTTTCAGTTTTGTAACAACTTCATACTTGTGTTGTGCTTTGAGATGCTTGTGCTTTTCTTTAATTAAAAAAATAAATAAATAAAAAATGTCAGTGTCAAATGGCAAACAAGATGAGTGCAAGTAAAAGCTTGAAAGTAGTCCTTGATGACGGAATTATTCTTTTATAGAAAAGTCACTTTTATTTACTTTTAGGATTGTTAGAAATGATCAAAATTTTATTTAAAGGCATAGTTCTTCCAAAAATGGAAATTCAGTCATTAATTACTCACCCTCATATCGTTCCAAACCCACAAGACCTTCGTTTATCTTTGTAACACAAATTAAGATATTTTTAATGAAATCTGAGAGCTTTCTGACCCTGCATAGACAGCAACACAACTGAGACGTTCAAGGAGCAAAAAGATAGTAAGGACATTGGTAAAATAATCCATGTGACATCAGGGGCTCAACTGTAATTTAACACTATTTTAATGATGTCCTCACTACCTTTTATGGGCCTTGAACGTGTCAGTTGCGTCGCTCCTCAGATTTCATCAAAAATATCTTAATTTGGTTCTGAAGACGAACAAAGGTCTTACGGTTTGGAACAACATGAGGGTGAGTAATTAATGGCAACATTTTTTTCTTCGGGTGAACTATCCCTTTAAGTCTAAGTGTGGTTTGCTGATTATTTTATAGGTGCAACAAAATCAGGGCTGAAGGTATGCTGTCTATCTGTGTGTGTGTGTGTGTATGTGTATGCAGTGTGTAACAGGAGTGAGTTGTAGGTAATCCTCAGACTTGGTCTTGAGGCCCACATGTGAAGCCATCCATAAAGGGCAGACTCACAGACCGCCATTCAGAACATTAATCTGCAAACAAGTGTTTTTTTGTGTCCCTCTTCTCCAATTTTCATCGCCATCAATTTGGTACACAGATTGAATGTGATTCAGCTCATGCTATCGAATTCCAGTCTTCTTTTTACTACCACAGATACACTACCCCCCATCCACACATACACACACACACACGAATATACACACATCAGCTCTCCCCACCTCACCCCTGACCTGCCCTGACTCCAGCCGTGGATTTAAATTGTGTTGGAGGATGAGTAAGACAACAGCATAGATTTATGCTCATAGCTGCACATACATCCACATGGATAAACATTATCATAATCATATACATGCATTCAGGGAGATTAAACCATATGCATGAAAAAAATATATGTTTACATACTACAGAGACTCGATAAAAAGCGCTTAAATGCATTCGCATGCACACACCTTAAGCGATTTGAAGATGCGAGTTCAAGTAAATACAGACAGCAGTATATTGTGTTGTGTTTGATACATTTAAATGAGAAAAGTGCACTAATGCGACAAATCGTTTCATTTCCTCTGAAACAATCTAATCTAATGAATTAAATGAGCAAAGAGCAAAGCCTCCAGCAAATCACAATTATCAAATTGGCAATATGATTTTTTTTTTATATATATATCCCTGCAGTCACATTTAATGGCATTTTTAGAAAATTAATAGAATCTAATTTAATGTAAATAAGCCTTGGGTGGCAATGTCAGGCATGTTCTTCTCATCATCTTTTCCTTTGAGTGATTCCCTGGATTGACTCGGGCCAAGACCTACATGTCACTCAAATCAAGTGGCTAATCGAGTTACACCCTTTCATTTTTCCCGTAGCCATTCCTTTAATCTGCTCATCGCTGGATCATTCCTCTCGCTGCACCTCCAGTATGGTGCAATACGCTGCAATATTCCATTTAAATGGCAGCTTTTATTGTTCTATATGAATTACACTTCACATGTATGACATTTTTGAAATCATCTCTGATTTTCATATGACCTCACCTCATATGTCACTTCTAAGACAATGAATACAGGTGTCTGACAATAATATAGATCTTCTGTTCCTTGGAAGGTTTCCATAGATGTTCCAAAAGATTCCAAAGATGTTCTTTGTGGAACCATTGATACCAATAAAGAAGCTCTTGTAGCCTTAGTTAATTTTTCTGCATGTGTTTAAATATAATAACTAATATTTAAAAAAACTTTATTCAAAATGTCATTCAAAACTAAATCATATGCTTAAAAAGCAGCATTTCACAGCAGTCACAGCAGGCGCTGTGGTTGTCCGACATTGTGGTGTGGAAGCTTTCTCACTGAAAGCTAAGTGCTGTGATTGTCTGCAGAACATGAGCCATGTTTCAGTATCTTTGCCCCCCGAGCATCACAGCAGGTTTGAATATTAGTCTCCTCAACCAGCTTGTATTTCATATTAATAGTCCATCTGACATGGAGAATCCAGAGAAAGCTCTCCATGGGCTGCCTTAGTTCTGTGCTGCACAATAACACTTTGATGCAATGATTAAGACTGTGCTGCATATGACAGGCCGGCCTTCCCTCTCTCGTCTCCCTCATGTCTCTCTCTCTCTCTTTCCCTCTCTCCCGCTCTCAGAGATTATTAATGTAGTTGTAGATACTGCTGGAGTGAAATAACTTAGACATTAGGATTAATGGGGGCTGGTGAGTGCAAAGGATATTGAAGTGTAGGGATGCACAGCTGGGATGAATAACAGACCCATTCCTGTTCAAGCCATATTTTGATGAAAGTTTCCGTAAGGCCTTGAAATGCACCTTTAGATACTTAATACACCGTTACTGCAGAAGCGTCATGCACCTATTTTCTTTTTTTGATAAGACTTCACTTGGCCATCCTGGTAACATTTTTACACATAATTGCAAGTTATAAAGTCAGAATTGTGAAATAGAAACATTTCTGAGAAAATATCAGTCTTTTCCCCCCTCAGAATTGGACTTTATAGCTCGCAATTGTAAGTTTTTATCTCACAATTCTGAGAAAAAAAAAGTCAGCAAGGAAAAAAGTCAGAATTGTGATATAAAAAGTTGCAATAACTCACATTTGTGAGTTTATATTATGCAATTCTGAGAAAACGTCAGAATTGTCAACCAGATCTCACACCAATTCATACATAGTTTACGAGGTGGCTAATTTGTACGTATTCGTACGAACTGATTCGTATGTTTTCTGAAAATTGTACGTAGTTTACGAGGTGGCAAATTCGTAGGAATTTGTACGAATGACCACCCTTAACCCCGTCCCTAAACCTGCCTCTCACAGAAAATGTACAAAATCGTATGTGTGAGGTCAAACGAATTCATACAAATTAGCCACATCATAAAATATGTACAAATTGGTTGTGAGATGGTGTTGGAATTGAGATGTAAACTTGCAATTGTGAGAAAATAGACAGAATTGCGAGATAAAAATATGTAATTCTGGCAAAAAAAAGTCAGAATTGTAAGATATAAATTGCAATTGTGAAAAAAAAAGTCTTATATACCACAATTCTGACTTTATAACTCACAATTGCGAGTTTATATCACAAGAAAAAGTCAGAATTGCCAACCTGATCTCATGACAATTAAAAAATGTTTATTGTACGAATTGGTTGTATGAATTTGTAAGAATTAGCCACCTAGTAAAATACGTACAAATTGGTTGTGCGATCACGTTAGAATTGCGAGAAAAAAAGTCAGAATTGTGTGATAAAAAGTCGCAATTACCTTTTTTTGCCACTGGCTCTGATGTTTCTATAGCGTTTAAACATGAAATGTAATTACCTTTTGTTTTGTTTTTTTTCCAGTGGCAGAAATGGACTTCCATAAAAACCATAAGACTTTAGTTAAATCTTCAAAACATAAATTAAATCTGTTTATGTCTCTTCACAAAACTTAGATTAAACCGCTCAATTTATATGGATTTGTTTTATGACACCTTTATGACTTTTGTGGATCTTCAAGTTTCGATTACCTGTACTTGTAATAAGGAGACAGAAGCCATTTGTTTTTCAAAGTCACTGCGCTAAACTTTTTTCTTGGGTGCGTCGATCAATCAGCAACATCTATTTAAGTAAAGGATCTGCACTCGCTCAATCTTCTTGATGATTTAGCAACAGAGCATTCTTTTTTTTTCTTCTTGATGATTTACAATTTTATTATTTAGCAACAGAGCAATGCAAATCATCAAGAAGATTGAGCGAGTGCGGATCCTTTACTTAAACAAAGTTACTGGTTTGCCATAACATGAGGGAAGGGAAATGATGATGACATTTTTTTTTCCCCTTTAAGAGCTTAAAAGCTTTCTTTTTGTGGAGTAAGAATAGAGGGTGCATAACATTTGTTGTGCCTCTGCTGGTGAGAAACTAAACTACATACATACTTTGTTTACTGCCTTAAGGAAGAGGAAATAGTGCCATAGTCTCATTATATAAGTTATTTGCATTAAACTCCTGTTTAATACTCGTTATTTTTTAAGACAGTGCAGGTTTTAACATGGTCTGCTTAGAACCTCATGTTTAAAAGCCAAAGTATGCAGGGAATTCTTCTGCCCAGGTGCTACTGTTTTAGCCATGGAATCTGAATTTGGCAGTTTAAACAGAAATGGTGTGTATTACTCCCCCCTGCAGCTCTCAAACATTAACCACGCTTAAGTTTTATATATAAGCATAGAAAATTAAATGTTACATTTTTATGGCCTTTCACCCTTTTTATTGCAGACGGCACATTAGAAACGCTACTTTAACAACAAATTTTCCGCTCTTAAGTAGACAATCCAACCTTTTGGTATTTGATTTTTCTCTTCAGCAAGCAATCTTGCTCAGATGGGCGCACAAGCACTCATCCATATGAAGTCCTGCCAGGTACCAAGCAACCATGCTGACATTCCCAAACAGGCCGCATACAAACAAACTGTTTTCAGGTAATTTAGCTCCTAGGTTACAACATGTTGACGACCAGAATGCAAAACTGAGCACCTTAAATGAATCACACACCTTATGCACAAGCGAAAGCTGCAGTGAAACAACAGTAAGCCTTTTCTTTAATACTTGACATCAAACGCATCCTCCTCGTGGTTAATTTGTGCGATTGTAATCAGCAGCAGATGCCTGCCTCGGTTCTTCTTTATCAAGACTCACAATTTATTACTTCCTAAATGATTGTTCAACAGGTGGCTCCCTGTGCATCTGTGAACCTTGCCTTTGTGAACTTGAAGCATGCTTTAAATAGCTGCAAAGTTAGATTAAACATATTCCCTGCTGCATTTTCCCCTTTTTTCCCCCCTTCCATCGCTTCAATGTTGAATATGTTGATTTATGAAGTGTTTGGGACTGAGGTCAGCGGCCCATTGAAGATTTATGAAACGGCAACTGAGAACGATTACAGAAGCCCAATCTATCAAGCCACGCTGTTCTAGCATTGTTGTGACTCCGCCGTTATAACCTCCATCAAATGCATCACTCTCTGTAAATTGTGGAAGTTTGTTTGAAGTCAAAAGGGGATTCAGAGATCAGTGTAGACGGCACACTTCAGTGGACTGAGCCCATCCCTCTTTCTCAGAATGAAAAAGCTCCATCTAAACTTCCACTGTGTAATGCAGAACATGTTCCTCTATATGTCAAAGCAAGTGGATGAATAAGCCTAATTGTTTTTGTAGCCCAGTGTATTACAGTCTCTTTAGGACTCTTTTTATCACTGAGTATGAAGTGGGACGGTATTTAAAGACATACAGAACTTCTGAAAACAGAACAATATGTATTCGCATTTTAAAAATAAGTACTAGGGTCAATGCCAAATAAAGTGTCCTAAATAAGAAAGAAAAAAACCCCACATTTTTATTAAAGGAGAAGTCCACTTCCAGAACAACAATTTACAAATAATTTACTCACCCCCTTGTCATCCAAGATGTTCATGTCTTTCTTTCTTCAGTTGTAAAGAAATTATGCTTTTTGAGCAAAACATTTCAGCATTTTTCTCCATATAATGGACTGGTATGGTGCCCTGATTTTAAACTTTCAAAATGCAGATTAAATACAGCTTCAAACGATCCCGAATGCGGTTGTAAACAATCCCAGTCGAGAAAGAAGGGTCTTATCTAGCGAAACGATCAGATATTTTAATAAAAATAATACAATTTATATACTTTTAATGTCGCCCTATATCGCTGTTTTACCTTTTTTGTTAAGGGTGTTTGATCTTCTTTGCATGTTCATTTAGCAAAGACTGTGTCGGTACTTCTGCAGGAATGTAGGATGATTTTGAAATGATTTTTGAAGTTGAGGGAAAAAATACGAGTTTTTCGACATACCCTAACTGTCTTGAGTCAGAATACACAGAGTTCACGGAGAGAAACGCAAGACGAGCATTTGAGATTAAAAAGTATTTACATTGTATTTTTTTTTAATGAAAATAACCGATCGTTTCACTAGATAAGACCCTTCTTCCTCGGCTGGAATCGTTTAGAACCTGAGGTCAGTAAGTGTTTTTTATGCTTTTATAGTGTTTTTATTAACACTTCAAGCACTGAGGTTCACTACATTTTTGATTACAAAATGCAGCTTTTGTGAGCATAGTTTTAGATAGTGATATAGATATTGATATATATGAGCAATAACACGAGTAACTGTGATGGCTGTATATCAGCACGGCTGTGATTTGGCTGTAGGTACTACGAGTGTGATATTTTGTTTATACAACAGTTTTAGATGGGACAAGTGTATAAACACATAAGAAACAACAACAGTGTGTGTGTCTTTAAAAACCCTCTTTTGTGCAGAACTGTTTCCTTCCTCCACAGATTCAAATCTCAGTTTGACAGTTTAACAGCTGAGCCCAAGCCTCCGTTATTAATTCAAAACTAATTCGGAACTCCATTACTAATTCCAAAAAGTCACTTTAGAACTAGTAACGAAGGAACGTTGAGTTGCTTCATTGAAAACTTATTGTATTACTGTATTAAAAGAGATGGGCTGAGCGAGTGTGATTACCTGCATTTGATACAGCATTCATTCAGCTCACTGTCTGCTAAATCTAAATGTATATCTAAATGTAGATATACTACACTGCTTTTTTGTTTTTTTGAAGTCTTTTATGCTTATCAAGGCTGCATTCATTTAATCAAAAATACAGTATAACATTAATATTGTAAAATGTTATTACAATTTACTCCAGTTTAACTTAATTTGTAATCGACATGTTTTCTCTTACCGTAAAACTGTAATATCCATGGTTAATAGAAAAAGGATGTACCATAGCAAGAGTTCTTCATGAGTTTACAAACACATAGACAAAACATAGCATCTTCTGCATCCAGTATGAAAAAACAGTAGCTCTTCATTGGCAGGATGCAAAGTTTACTCGAGAACATTTGGAAATGAAGCTACGGCGTTTAAGCTAAAGAGTTTTACATGATCCTTTTTTAAGCGAGCTGTGGATGGCTATGAGTTTAGGCTCGTGGGCGTTTTTCAATGGCTCTTCTGGCCTTAGCAGTGGGCAGATGCAGTCTCTGTCCCAGATCACTGAATAAACTCACATTGTTGAGTGTGTGGGACGACTTGCTTGGCAGCCGACGCTGACAAGTGGATTAGTGGAGGCAAGGCCACCTCTGAATGGTACCCACACGACTTGCAGCCATGGCGACGAGCATTGCCGAGCATCGGTGCCACATATCATACATCTGACAATGCTTGGTGTTTTCAAAAGAGAAAGGAAAGAAGGAAGAGGGAAAAAACAACAGATACGCTACAGCATATTTTGAGGCTTCCGTGCATATGGCAGTGGCATTAAATGGTGGAGTAAATTTGGCATGTCTAAAAACTAGGATAATGATGATAAATGTGACAGCATGAAAACTAATTACAATTGTTTCACTGCGTTTTCCAATAATGCCGCAAACGCTTCTATGAAAACTCATTTGAATCTTCCACAAGTCCAAAAGGCAGTCTTGCTCCAAAGCCATTTGGCACGTCCCCTCACCAGTTTACATTTCTAGCGGATTAGCAGAAGAGCTCAAAAATAATCATGCCAGATGTCTCCTTACATCCAGAAAAAGAGCCTCCCCGGTGGCCATTTTGTTTTTATTCTTTTTTTTTTTTCCCATATCACTTTTAAGTGAAAACATTTCGAGGCCTTTAGAAATGCTAAATCTCATGTCAAGATGTTGTGTATGCAAATACGAGTCCTCTCATGTCTGTCAAGTTTTACAGCATTACCAGATTTATTCATTACTGCTGTTTGTAGTGGTACTTGTCAGAGGAGAAACCAAAATGCTTCTTTTGTTGAAAAGTGCGTAAAAATAAATCGGACGGCAGGCGGATGAATGAACAGCAAACAAATTAGTTTAAAGTAGTGGGACCTTTAATAGCCTGTACGTTTTCATTACAGTGGGGCGTTGTCGCTTCTGTCACATTGTTAAATTAACTAATACTCTTTTACTGGACTTTTCATCTTTGATTTATAATTTAAGACAGTACACTTTGCCTAACTAAAACGTTTTAGTGGTCAGTAGCCTACAGAACTGTGGAGAATAACTAAGTTTCCTTTTATTTATTTATTTCTTTTTTAATCCCTGAAATAAAGAGTTTAAGAACCTCCTATTAAAGAAATATGTACAATGCAAGTTTGTTTCAATCAACAGCTGTTGAGCATAACAATGATTACCACAAAAAAAGGCACTTACAATGTTACAAGTAAACAAGACCAACGTGAAGCTTCGAATTGTGTGTGTTATTTGAGCCATACACTCTTTAAAAGGTTCTTCAGAAGAACTATTTTTGATTCCACAAAGAACCATTCAGTCAAAGGTTCTTTAGAGAACCATCTCTTTCTTACCTTTTTATAATCTAAAGAACCTTCTTTTGCCACAAAGAACCTTTTGTGAAACAGAAAGGTTCTTCAGATGTTTAAGGTTCTTTATGGAACCATTTAGACAAAAAAAGGTTCTTCTATGGCATCATGAAGCATCTTTATTTTTGTACAGTTGTTTGTCATTTTTATGGTCATATCAGCGTTTTAAGTTGAAGACAATTTTTTTTAATTTTTAAATGTAATGTATCTGAGGTGTCCATGAAGTATCTATCTAGTATTTAATGTAACTTTACATAGAAAAGGTTAGCAGACCATTTTTCACACTAAAATCATCTTGCGTATTGTTTGCACTACCAGTCAAAAGATTTTGAAAAGTAAAATTTTTTATGTTTTTTTTAAAGAATTCTCTACTGCTCACCAAGCCTGCATGTATTTGATCCAAAATACAGCAAAAGCAGTAATATTGTGAAATATTTTTACTATTTAAAATAACTGCTTTCTACTTGAATATATTTTAAAATGTAATTTATTCCTGCGATCAAAGAAAAATTTTCAACATCATTGCTCCAGTCTTTAGTGTCACATGATCCTTCAGAAATCATTCTAATATGCTGCTTTCTGTTATAATTATTATTATTATTATAATAATAGTTATTATTATTATTAGTATTTAAAACAGCTGAGTACATTTTTTCAGGATTCTTTGATGAATAGAAAGATCCAAAGATTAGCATTTAACTGAAATAAAAAGATTTTGTAACATTATGATGATGATGATGATGATGATGATGATGATGAAGAAATTAATATTTTTTTGTTTCAAGGATGCTTTAAACTGATCAAAAGCGATGAAAAAGACATTTATAATGTTACAAAAGATTTCTATTTCAGATAAATGCTGTTCCTCTGAACTTTCTATTCATCAAAGAGACCTAAAAAAAATTCTACTTAGCTGTTTTTAACATAATAATAATAATAATAATAATAATAATAATAATAATAAATGTTTTTTGAGCAGCAAATCAAAAAAAAATACGATGAAGGATCATGTGACTGGAGTAATGATGCTAAAAATTCCACTTTGAAATCACAGGAATAAATTACATTTTAAAATATATTAAAATAGAAAACAGTTATTTTGAACAGTAAAAATATTTCATAATTTTACTGTTTTTGCTGTACTTTGGATCAAATAAATGCAGAAACAGAAGAGACTTCTTTAAAAAACATTAAAAAAAACTTACTGTTCAAAAACTTTTGACTGGTAGTGTATGTCTTGAGGATGTCTTTATGGCTATATACTGCTAAAAGCGTGAGTATTTTAATTTGTACGGATTAACCCAATTCACTTCTATTGCAAGTGGCTCACTGTAACCCAGATGTATGTGTTTTGTTTTTGTTTAAGTTGAAATTAATTTTTGTGTTAATCAAGATTATGCCACAATTCCTGCCAACTGAGCTATTAAACCCCAAATGTCATTTAAAGCCCCGAACAATAGAAATAAGTATCAAAGCAACCTGACAACATTTTCCACAGAGCGCAGATTCCTCAGCTGACCCTCCACTCGCAACTATCATAGCTTTAGTGGGAAAATAAAGACACATGTCTCGTCACCCCATGCATGAGAGTGCTACAGTGTTTGTGGGATGAGTGTTTTCAGCTTTAATGAGCTTGGCAGGAATGCTCTGTCTCCCACATGTCTCGGGCAGGGAGGGGGCCATCTTATTGCTGCCACATGTTGAGGTCCTTCTCCAAGCGGTTCCTCCAGCCTGGTGTGGTCAACTAGTTCAAAGCAGCACGGCTCATTTGTTACACAACTTTATGTAACAATGAGCTGAAGCCTCGGTGCGTCTGAGAGGAAAATAGGGGGTAGCAACCAAGGAACGCATATGCACTCATCTTTCGTCCTTCTCCCTCTTTAATGTTAAACGAGACCTGGACCTTTCACTTGTAGCCTCTGGTTTATCTGTTTTGGATGATTATGTTAAATCCAGTGCCCCAATGCCGCATTTTCCAGACAGCTCAGTAGTCATTTTCTCCCGTTTTTATTCATGGAAGCCCTTTTAGGAGGGTTTTAAACTCCAGTAATAGCACTTAAGTCGCTCTAAGAGACGAAAACTCTGCACACCGCACTTGATCATTGTCATGGTGGAAGCAGAGCGCCGTGCCACATATGGCAACAATCTGCCACACTAATCCAGCCAGAGATTAGACGACTTCGGGTTCAGGCTCCCTAGATCATGCACACTCCATCACATCTTCTATGCACCATTTTTATGAGAAGAACATAGCCAGCAGTCTTAAGTGGTAGCTGACAGAATCATTTGCCAGTGGTGGGGAATCTACCTCCAGCAGTGTCATCTTTGGCCCAACAGCATGAGTAACAACAGTTGTTGATTTGCAGGGTGCTGTAATTTAAGACCACATGGGTTTAAGCCTGGAAAAAGTGAGTATGAGAGTTTGATCTCTCAGACTTAAAAGTGAATTACTGGCACTGTGGATTGTAATTGTTTTTCACCTGATAGGAAAGGAAAATCAAAGATATCATAAAAGCTCTTTAATATCTCAGTTATTTCTCATACACTGTAAAAAATAAAAAACACAATTTGTTGAGTCAGCTTAAAATAATTTGTTACCCTGCTGCCTTAAAATTTTAAGTTCAGTCAACTAAAATAAGTTTAGTCAACTTGAAATGTTAAGTTGTACTACGTAACAACTTAGATATTTCTGTTTGCTAAACTTAACAGATGGGTAACCCAGCTGCCTTAAAATTTTAAGTTGATTCAACTAAAATATCTAAGTTGTCACTTAGTATAATTTAACATTTCAAGGTGAATCAACTTTTTTTGACTTGACTGAACTTACAATTTTAAGGCAGCCAGGTTACAAATTATTTTAAGTTGACTTAACAAATTGTTTTTTACAGTGTAGGCAGGAGTGAGAATAAACAGAGAGATTTTTCCGCTTCTTAGATGTTTCTCAGAGAAAAATACTACATTTATCTCAGGAAAAATGTCAATGTCTCAAACTGTGCGCAATCAAGTTTCTTTCTCTTTAGGAACATTTAATATTTCTTATTAAATTGTTCCAAAAATTATTTGTTTGTTTACATTTTCTCTCACACACAAATACACAAAGACAAACCCAGTCTAAAGTTTGAAATAATAAAGATTTAGATTTTTGAGAGATGTAATTTATTCCTGCAATGGCAAAACTGAATTTTCAGCATCATTGCTCTAGTCTTCAGTGTCACATGGTCCTTCAGAAATCATTCTAATATGCTGATTTGCTGCTCAGTTATTAACAATGTTAAAATTAGTTTTTGCTGCTTAACATTTTTTGTGGAAACCATGATACATCTTTTCAGGATTCTTTGTTGAACAGAACGTTCAAAGGAACAATATTTATTTGAAATATAAACTTTTGTTTAACATTATGTCTTTACTGTTAAAAGTAATTTTAAAGTAAATTTGTCCTTGCTGAATAAAAGTATTGATTTTTATTATTATTATTATTATTAAAATAGTATTAATCCTAAACTTTTGAAACACAACTTTTGAATTTTGTATCACAGTTTCCACAAAATATTAAGCAGCAAAATATTTTTCAACATGGATAATAAGAAATGTTTCTTAAGCACCAAATCAATGATTTCTGAAGATAAATGAGACACTGAAAACTTTAAAAGAGCCATATTAAATCTTATAATTTAAGTCTTAATTATTTAATCATTTCGACGGTTATTTATTTATTTTGTATTATTATTATTATTATTATTATTATAATCATTATTATTATTATTATTAAAAGCACCATATGTAGAATTCAGAAACCCTTATTATTAGCGACCCTGGTGGTTGTTAAGTGAATTGCAGCTAGCAACTTACTGCTCCTGCTAGCACTCGTGAGGTGTACACGTACCTGCGTGAAAGAGGCTGAACATGTTTTAACAAAGTTCTTTTTCATTGCTTAGAAATAAAAAGAAGATAGAAATGTTTTTGAAGCATTTTACTGTTAACGAGCTTCCAGATGCCGATCACGCTGCTGAGAGCTACATTTAGACAAATATGTAAATATGTGCTGTGGGCTTTCCTGTCTATAACAAAATACACACACAACAAAAATGACAGCGGTGAGAAAGCAGCAGTAAAGAAAACATCTGATGTGGATATGTTGCACCAACTGATGTCGACAGATGAGGTAATTAAAATTACACTGTTATGATTTTGATAATAACGTATTTTTACCATAAGAGCACGCGCTGCCATTTGTAAATTTTATGGATCTGGCTTCCAGCTATTTTACTGCTTGATATTTTAAATTGGTGTGTCTTACCACATTATTAGTTTAATATATGATCTTAATTATGAACACACTGGTTTGTAACGCAAACAGTTTTACTGTTTACTGCTCGTTGTTATTCTTCTCCTTATTTCCCTGTGAGCTGGAAGTCTTGCCCATAGGCCTACTTCCACGTTAAAGAATAAGGTGGATATTTGAGACTAGTCTATATAAATCAGTCTGTGTGAGACTATAGTTTGGATTAACTGTCTTTCTTTACATTACACTTTGAAATTATAGTACAGAATGGCTCTTTCGGCATTATCCTTCATTCTGTAAGCATTCGTTTCTGTGAGAGGCTGTGTGAGAGCTTAGATTTTCCCGGCAAAATGTCCGGAGTCCTTAAATTTCGTTACAAGCTGTTGATACATTGGCAATAAAAAAGTGATTAATACACAAAAGTTCTTACATAGAAACTATTTAAAGGGGTCATTGGATGCAAAATTCACTTTTACATGTTGTTTGAACATAAATGTGTGTTGGCACTGTGTGTACACAACCACCCTATAATGATAAAAATCCACCCAGTGGTATTTTTTTCAATCTCTATAAATAATATCCCCTTTTCAAATCACACCGACCAAGGCCGCTCCCATGATAGTTGATTGACATGGGTGTCTTACCTTAGACCTGCCCTAAGTGAGCTCTGAACAGTCCGTGTTGTTTCGATGCTGGAGCAGGGATGTAGACAAGAATGTCTCCTAAGTGATTGAAGTGTTCTGTTGATGGATGTAATAATAAACAAAGCAGTCGTCATTTACTGAGCCACTGAGCCTACTTTCACTTTTGAAGGGAATGCGTCTCCCGATCTACATAAATGCATCTGTGCATCTTCGCGCAAATCGTTCGTGATCCAGCCTTACCTACGGAAGAAGTGAGTATAAGGTTTTTTATGCATCTTTGCAAATCAGCTTTCTTAACAATGTTCTAGTTAGCACTAAATGTGGCTAAAGTAAACAGTACGGCTCCTCACCCCACAGAAGAAGGGGTGGATTGAGCAGAGCTCATTAGCATTTAAAGAGACATGCAACAAAACGGGTTGCTGTGTGCAGAGCTGATTCTGACAAGGTAAAAAGGGTGCTGTTTTACACTACCATTGAGAAATTTTTAACCAAAGTATGTTATAGACTTTCCTTAAAACTCTAAAGAATCATATCAATTTGTGGAAAATGGGCATCCGATGACCTCTATAATATCTTAGGCAGTGTTGATACTGAATGAAAAGTTAATAGTTAAATATAATGAGGTCTATCTATCTATCTTGATGAGTTGTTATAAGTTAACTCAAAACCATTACACTGCACACACAGTGCATCCCTTTTGCCCTCCATTCATCCGTCAGCCAGTGTGTCTGCTCTGGGCCAGAGCCCTCAGGGAGTCCTCAGCGCCTCTAATTTGGGCCACCCCTGGGGGCTCCAAGCTCTGGCTAGATGGGGCATATGCAATAATCTCCTTTTTACCGTTTAGAGGCTAATTTGGTAACATTACACCTGCCTCTGTGAGCCACCGCTTTGGCATGGTGTGGTTTGTGAGGCTTTTCCTTTCTCTCTCTCCTCATTTTTTTTTCATCTGTTGGTAAGTTTTGTAATGAGATTACCCCAAAGCCTCGCTCTGCTTTGTGTCACCCGGAATACTCTGAGATCCGGGATCAACCGAATCAAAGCGAGGAGTTCCAATCGGCGCAAGATGCAGCCCAGCCGACCTCGATTCGGCACAACCCCCCTGCCGTCCAGACCCCCACTCCGCATGTGACTTGGACAACCTCGTTCGCTATCACACATGACATTGTGTGTGAGCTTTGCATAGGAAATATCTTTGTCTTCTCTGTTGTGTTTGCTCGCCGAGATGTTTCTTGCTTCTGTCTTTATCATGGCGCCTGGTTTATATTTATTGTGAGTTATTTTCCACAAAGTTTATTTTGTGCAAAAATGGGTCAAATATTAAAACAGAATGACAAGACAACAGTTCACTGCTTTGTCTGCTTCAGCTGTGGTAAAACCCAGCATTTCCCTTTCTGTTCTCTTTAATAGTAATATTGGATTTCATACCGCAAGTTTTGAGAGCTAGACAATGCTAAACAGCCCTTTATAGACAGCTGTGTACATGACTGATTCCAATAAAACATAGAGCCACACACCCAAAACAACCCATCTACAACCACTCTCTTTGTTCTTCTAATTTGCTCCAACCCTAATGGCCTTGTGACTACAGACACAGCAGTGCAGGAAAAATGATACAAAAGGAGAAAAAAGAGAGAGAAACCTTCACAAGACAGAAAAAAGTCTCCATTCCCAGAACATTGCCCATGATCTTCTCACTGAACATATCAAGAAATAACATGTCAATATTTTGCCCCTCTCCACAAAATATGATTTTGATTAAAAGGTGTAAAGGTTAGGGTCATAGAGAGGGTGAGGATTAGTATTATGGGCTGTGTCTGGGGTTACCATAACAGTCTGGCTAGTGGGACTAGTAATAACAACAGTAGTAATAATAATCACAGACTAATTGATTGAACTTTGTGTGCTTCCTAGCCAGAGAGTAGATATTTTGACAAGGCTAGAGCTCCCCTTGAAGTTTGTAGAATTAAAGCTAATATAATGAGGGACGCTTAGAGCACTTGTTTTTAAGGATGAGGTACTGATGATCGTGGAAATTGCTTGTTGAATACCTTTTGTTTGGTATAGTAATGAGTAGCACAGAAGAAATATTTGAACTCATTTTTTCCCCCAAGAGTCTGAGAACTCTGCGGCCAGTCGTAAATCTTTGGAAAAGATGTTGTTAGTTGTTAGTGATGTTAGTGAAGGAAAATATTTAAAAACCTGATATTTTTTTTCCCCTTAAAGTGCTGCTACATTCTGTATGAGATTTTCTTTTCTTTTCTTTTTTTTTTTTTGATAAAGGACAGCTGAGCATTTCATTAAAGGGATAGTTCACCCAAAAAAAATGAAATTAATTACTCACCCTCATATTGTTCCAAACCCGTAAGACCTTCATTCATCTTCACAACACAAAATTAAGATATTTTTGATGAAATCCAAGAACTTTCTGACCCTGCATAGACAGCAACACAACTATGTTCAAGGCCCAGAAGGTTAGTAAAGACATTGTTAAAATAGTCCGTGTGACATCAATGTCAGTCTAATTTTATGAAGCTACGAGAATAGTTTTTGTCCGCAAAGAAAACAAAAATAAGTACATCAATGGATGCTTGTGGTACTTCATATAATTTGTGTTCTGAAGATGAACAAAGGTCTTACGGGTTCAGACGATGTAAGTGTGAGCAATTAATGACAGAATTTTTATTTTTGGGAGAACTACCCCTAAAAGAGAGTTCACTCAAACATATTCATTCTTGGCAACACTTTAGTTTAGGGACCAATTCTCACAGTTAACTATTTGCTTATTAGCATGCATATTACTAGCATATTGACTGTTTATTAGTGCTTATAGCCTACCCTATACCTAAACTTTTCTTACTAACTGTTAATAAGCAGCAAATTAGGAGTTTATTAAAGCAAAAATCAAAGTTAATAGTTAGATAATAGTGAGAATTGGTCCCCAAACTAAAGTGTGACCAAATTATTTTATTTACTCACCCTCATTTTGTTCCAAACCTGCGTGACTTTATTTTGTGGCACATACAGAAAGATATTTTTAATTGTTATTTATTCATTTATTTAATAGACAATACAAGGGAAGTCAGTGGGGTCCAATATAATGCAGTGTTCATTCATAGCTGACACATTCTTCAAAATATATTTTTTTGGTGTCTATTTAGCAGAATAACGAAGAAAAATAATCACAGAATTTTCATTTTTGGTGTGAACTATCCTTTTAACATGGCGGACATACATTTTACAACAATACAGTGTGTTCTCTTTTTAAAGGGATAGTTCCCCCCTAAAATGAAAATTTTGTCATTAATTACTCACCCTCATGTTGTTCCAAAACATGTAAGAACACAAATTAAGACATTTTTGATTAAATCCGAGAGCTGACCCTGCATAGACAGAAATGCAGCTACCACATTCAGGGCCTAGAAAGGTAAACAAGAAACATAAACATTTGAACATTTCAGTTGTGTTCATTTGTATTCTGAAGATGAACGAAGGTCTTACGGGTTTGGCACGACATGAGGGTGAGTAATTAATGACAGCATTTAAATTTTTGGATGAACTATCCCTTTAACGTATTAAAATTAGCAAATGTGCACTATGACGGTTTCAGTCTACTTTTTTTTTACACTGGTTTCCTCAATGTCAATCACAACAGCTTATTTATAGCACAAATCATCCATTTTACTCGTAGCAAAGAATGTGCAGTTCTACATCGGCTGTAGCCTCTCGGAGAGAGAGGTAGGCTATGTTTGAAGAGTGCTTTTGTCACGCTGAGGAAAATCATGTTTGAAGTCTGGCCCCTGTCTTTCACACTTCTGATAAAGCCGTCGGGTTTAGCGTGTCTTCCGTGCAAAGCCCATGTCCTCCCCCTTTGTCTGACGCTCTCTTCCCCTTGCCTGCGCTCCCCCTGGCTCCCCTCTATTGTCTGCTCGCCTGTCACCATGCCCACATTACACTGTGTGGAGAATGGGCCCAAAGCCTTATCCCGAGGCTTCATGGGAGATGTAGTTGGGGGAATAGTTTTGTGGGGGTTTTCTACTATGTTTTGTGTTTGACCCTGTGTATATTTTGTCTTTTCAGGGTAGGTTTTAGTCGAAATTAGATCAATTAAAAATGAACAGCATTTGTACAGGCAGTTCTACAGTGAGGCTTTTATATGGTGAACTAATCTAATTATATTAGATATGTTTATAATAACTTGCATTATATTTTCATATATGCCAAATATTGAGCGTTTTCACATTTTTGGCAAAGCAATTTGGCTTTTGTTTTCCCTCACATTTTCTCCTCCATTGTTAGCCGTACAGCCATGTCTCTTAAACACGCCACGCATATGCATGCACAGTATCGTATCAATTGAATATCTCAAACATTTTCAGAATGGCAAATATTTAAACAGGCTGGACAAACAAGTGACCGGAGGGATTGTATTAGGGGGGATATTTCGCATGGTGTCCTATCAGCCCCCGGGATATTTTCATATTGAATGGGTATGCATGAACCATATGATCCCGGCATAAAGAGGGTGCCTGAACCTAGTCTCTTAAACTGTAGCAGGCATATATTACCAGGCTTAGAGCTTGGCAAGCCCTGCGTTTCCCAAAATAGATTTTCAACAATACTCCACGAGGTTGCATTAAATAAATCTGCACTCAGCTAATCCTAAAAGCAGTTCATATGTCGTGGAGATACTCTCACGCAGGACAAAGGCAGACACTCGGCTCGTCGCGCCTTCGTCGAGGGACAGACACATTTAAATACAGATATTTAGAGGAGGGGGGTGGATGGGGCGCAAAAAATCCTCTTTTAATGTGACACAGAATTCGGCTAAAAAAGCGCGAAAGAAAATCTCCATCAATGCGCTACAGTGTCGCACAGCGAAGCAGATTTTTTATATCAACCTATCTCCCTCCCTCTCGCTTTTCCTCTCTCTTTCTGCTGCAGTCTATTTTTTAATCTAGACCCAAACACTTGCAGGAGGGGCCATTTCAAACATGTTGTAGATAACTGTTAATCACATTACTGTTTTCCCACTTCCGTAAAACACCATAAATAGCGTACTGAGGTTCATCCCCTTCTTTTTTCCCCATTGAGAGAAAATTACGGTTGATGAATTGCTTCTGCCATGCATGTAGGCTAATGAAAGCCTGGCTCCTGGGCTTTCCTCAACAAAGGCTCACGATTTTTCCACTTTCCACTAAAATAAGAACCTGTTCCACTTTTAATTAATGGTTCTACTCTTCTTCATTCAAAGGCTACGGCAGACTTTTAAATTGATTTCGGAGGTGAGCTTGCTCATTAGCACGGGGAAAAACAAAAGCATTGTTCTAGGATTGCAGGGAGTAATTTGATCACACAGGTTTACAAAAGCTTTTAATTCTGATGTGATCTGCCAACCGAAATTACGTAACTCTACTACGCGTAATTATAAATACACCAAACTCACGACGACACAAATCACTTTGTGTATTTAGAAAGCTCTTATGGGAGATAATTGTATATTATGAATGTACTTGTAAGTCGGAATTTGACGTATATGTTGCTGATTGGATGTTGAGATGTGGGCGGTGTTTAACCAGACTAAATGATTGGACAAGTCCTGCATTCATCACCAGAGAGAAGTCATTTTCCCCATGAGATTCAGTTCTGGCATTTTAAATAATAATTAGAAGATCAAAAAATAAATAACTAAGCACACACTACCAGTCAAAAGTTTTCAAACAGTAAGATTTTTAATGTTTTTTAAAGAAGTCTCTTCTGCTCAACAAGCCTGCTTTTATTTGATCCAAAATACAGCAAAAACAGTGACATTTTAAAATATTTTTACTATTTAAAATATTTTTTTTCTATTTGAATATATGTTTCTATATGAATATATGTAATTTATTCCTGTGATTTCAAAGATTTCAATCCTTTAGAAATCATTCTAATATGCTGATTTGCTGTTCAAGAAACATTTTTTATTTAACAGTTATTATTATAAATATTTAAAACAGTTGAGTACATTTTTTTCAGGATTCTTTAATAAATAGAAAGATCCAAAGATGAACATTTATCTGAAATAAAGAGCTTTTGTAGGGGAGCATTTAGCAAAGATTCTTTAAATTGATCTAAAGTGATGATAAAGACATTTATAATGTTACAAAAGATTTCTATTTTAGATAAATGCTGTTCTTCTTCAAAGAAACCTGGAAAAAAATTCTACTCAGCTGTTTTCAACAATAATAATAAATTTAGTTTGTTTTTGAGGAGCAAATCAGAATATTAGAATGATTTCTGAAGGATCATGTGACTTGAGTAATGATGCTAAAAATTTAGCTTTGAAATCACAGGAATAGATTACGTTTTAAAATATAAAACAGTTATTTTAAATAGTAAAAATATTTCAAAATGTTACTGTTTTTGCTGTACATTGGATCAAATAAATGCAGGCTTGGTGAGCCGAACAGACTTTAAAGAAACATTAAAAATCTTACTGTTAAAAAACTTTTGACTGGTAGTGTATACATGAATAAATCGCTCACAGAGTACGTTGCTAGATAGGGTGAATTTTCATTTCTTGATGACTTTAAAGCAAAGACTGACAAATCTGGGTTTGTTGCGTGGGTTATTAGCAAAGCCTCCACCATAAAGCAATTCTAATCTGAGCAGACAGTCCCAGATAAAGCCTAACCACTCCTTAATGTGAATGACAACGGTGAAGGCAATCTTAGCATGCTCCTTAGACAGCTAGCATTGTGTTTGTTCATCGGTGTGACTGATGTTTGCTTTTGGATCAGTTGTCCACACTCGGCTAACAATTAGCATACATCTGCTGCAGACAGCATGCAGCCTCGCTTTATGTACACTGCTATCGAGAACCCTCGCAGGCAGCTCGGTGCAGTAGTGTGCAAACACGCATCTGCTTGACTGGATGCTAGCCACCCTACCGAGTGACCCTGAAAGCAGAGTCAAGTGCACCAGGATTCTAATTGGTGAGCAATTATGCATGTCAACAATTTAATTACACAGTGTTTAGGTGGGACTTAGCCCTGATTACAGGCAACTTCACAGAATCCTCTTTAGACACCAATGACAAAACTCCATTTACCTTATCAAAGGTAGTTTAACCAGACCAATGCTATTTGGTTCCATATTCTTATAGATTAGACTAAGCTTGATGTTTTTGACAATCCTGAATCAACTTTTTTGTCTTTTAAAGGGACAGTGCAGTGAAAAGTCTGTCATTATGTACTCAAGTCGTTACAAACCTGTATGACTTTCTTTATTCTGTTAAAAACAGAAGAAGATATTTTGTATTAGAGTAATGTTTTGTACCCATTGACTTGGACAAATCAGCTAAAACATTTTTCACAATTAATATTCAATATATCATACAGTTTTGTAACAACATGAGGGAGAATACAGTATAACAAAATAAGAAGAAGAAGTATAGAACAGATTTTTTTTTTTTTTTTGGGATGAACTGTCCCTTTAAGTAGGGCCCTATAATTTCTGTGATGGGGAAAACGTGGATGGAATCGCAAATTTTCTGTATAACGCGGAATGTTTTATGAAATTTTCCAAATTTTGGATGAATAAATCAAAAGTAGGTCAGTACACTTAAATCAAAGTGTGATATGGACTAGTGCTTGTGTATATTAAACCTGTGTATACTAGCCTTTGCTGCCTCAATATATTTTATATAAGAATTGTACTGTTTCTTTTGAGTCTTACATCAAACAGAAATTTAAAGGTCAGCAACCTGTCAAAATAAAAGTTTGATTTAACTTGAAGAAACTGTGACAGAAATATATTGCTTAAAGGTCCACTGAACTAACTTGAAACACGCAGCGTTATTCTATGCGGTGACGTAATTTCAACTGAAACTGGAAGACAAGGCGGGACATATCAAGCAGCCCCGCCCCCTTTGTAAAATAGCCAATAGCGTTTCATTTATGTCTGGGCAGAGCCGTTGATCACGGTAAAGCCACATTTGACAGCGTATGACAGCTACAATCTAATAATGAAACTCATACTAAAACAAAATAGCGATCATAATAATGCTGAGGCTGTGTAGTTTTAAAAGCGTTAAATATATGCCGACTCGTGCATATGATCCATTACTCCATGCGTTCGCATCTCTGGACCGAAGCCAAAGTCCAGGGCAGACTGTGCGCGCTGCTGCGGTTCGTGTGACACAGCGCAAACCCGACCAGATTGTTATAAAATAACAATACATTAATAATACTTTATTAAATCAATTAATTAGAGATGCTTTTGATTATTAGAATTTAATGAAACCATTAAAATGGAATCCAGAAAAGTAATGTAAAACACAGAATTTGGTAAAAATAAAACTGAGTTTCTACGGATTTCATAGGGCCTTTTAATAAATTGCTGTTAAATTGTTTAAGTTTCATGACTTAAATTAATTAGACATGCTTTTTGATTAATAATTTGTTAAATGTAATCATTAAAACAGAGTCTAGGAAGATTAAAATCGAAAAAAAAATCCAGAAATGTGAAAATGGAAAAAGCAGAATTTGTAAAAAAAAAAAAAAAAAAAAAAGATTTGGAAAAAATAGAATGGATTTCATAGGGCCCTATTTAAGTAAAACACAGTCATTTATTAGTTCTTCAAGTAATCTTAAACACAACCTTTTTTACATTATTTTGACCATTTTGATTTATCACAATCATTAAAAGCTGTCCATATATTTAAATATGCTTTTGAGAACCGCAAAAAGCCTTATAGGTGACCTGTGATCTGTTTTTACCAATGGAGAAATGGTCCCCCTGTTGGGTGTTCGCTGCAGGAGTGATCTGGCATTTGTATTATTAGCTGTCAGAATGAATACAGGCTGATGCTGAACAGACGCCGTGCAGAAGCAGTGGCGGAAGTGGCACTTTAGCACTGTGGCTGATTTCATAGCGATTAGTGCAAATCACCCAGCACTTAACGTTATTGCCCAGAAGGGCTAATAACAGCTTGACACCTCGTGTAAAATTTGTGATGTGCCACTTGCCCAAGTTTATTATGATTTTTTTTTAGATTTGATAGACCAAAGAACCCCAGTCACAAATTATATGTGTCAGTGTGTAAAAAAAAAGGGGCAGGCAGGCGGTTTGTTTGGAATAAAGTTCTAAGCCGTAGAATGGCAGTATTTAGGGGTTTACAGGGAAACGTTGGTGGCGTCCTCCCTAAACCCCCCAGTATACAGAGGCTTGGCATGCCACAGAAGCTGCTGTCGCCATGGTGACAAGCCACTTCAGCTCAATCAGTGGTGCCCAGTGTTAACATGGTTTGAATCAAACTGGATTCAGAAGAATAGAAGAATATAACTGGTTTATGGGTCACAATAATTACTGTATGTTGGGCCTCATTAATTATAATGAATAGAGAATTATAATTAGAAATGATGTGGCTCACTTTACTTTTTTTATATTTGGGGCCCCAAAGATCCCAATATATTTTTGATGAAATCTGAGAGCTTTCTGACCCTGCATAAACACCAATGCAACTGACACCTTCAAGGCCCAGAAAGGTAGTAAGGACATTGATAAAATAGTCCATGTGATATTAGGGCTGTCACTAACGATTATTTAGGTAATTGAGTAATCTGTTGGTTATTCTGATGATTAATCGGATAATTATAATTTTTTTTTTTTTTTTTTGTAGTAGTAATAAAAATAGACCTAAGTCTATTTTCTAAGGCAATAATAATTAGTTTAAATAAAGTATCAAAAGCAACATTACGCATACATTACGCATTATAACAAATACCTGCAGAGGGCGCCAACGCCCTGGCAATTGTTTTTACACTTTACTGCGCAATCTAATCGTTGTTTAATATAGACTCAACAACATTTAATTAAAATGTCCACTTAATCTTTAATATTTGGCAATTTCTGTATAATAGAAAAGCTACAGCCACTGTCATTTCTTCAATATGTGAACATCAAAATGCGTAAACTCAGAGTGAGGGTTTAAACTTTTATTTTGAAATCGCGATGGACAGTTCACACATTGAGAAAGCTAATGATGTGTTCTTCTCTGTTTGCATAGGTTTATAAAAGATTTACCTTTCAAATTTGATGAAATAGCGCAAACTGGGTTCCCAGATGAACGTTATAATAAACCCAAACTCAAAACAACATGCAGAGATGGAGTTTGAGATGTTCCACACATGTAAATAATAACAGTTTGTGTAGCAGCATTTATAGCGAACGGAGCCGCTCTGAGATGTAAGTAACGCTAAGTAACCTACACGAATGTAAATAATTAAAACGTGTATAAGCCTGCATCCCATATATTTTTTTATTGATTCGTAGTTTGTGAATTCTTAACAGCATTATGCTTTATTATGATTTTTAAATAGGTTTAATATGTGGAATGCGCCACTTCCGGTATTTTACCGTTTACTCGACAGTCTACACGGGCAAAATGCAGTCGAGGATTTTTTTAAAAAGTAAATACTCCAATAGAGCTGAAGAATCCTTGCAGCCCTATGTGACATCAGTGGTTCATCCGTAATGTTATGAAGCTACGACAATACATTTTGTGCGCAAAGAAAACAAAAAGAATGACTTTATTCAACAATTTCTTCTCTTCCTCTTTAGTAATTGTTGAAAAAATAGTTATTTTTTGTTTTCTTTGCACACAAAAAGTATTATCGTAGCTTCATAAAATTAAGGTTGAACCACAGATGTTGACTATGTCCTTTCTACCTTTCTGGGCCTTGAACGTGTCAGTTGCGTTGCTGTCTATGCAAGGTCAGAAAGCTTTCAGATTTCATTAAAAAATATCTTAATTTGTGTTCTGAAAATGAACGAAGCTCTTGCAGGTTTGGAATGAAATGAAAGTGGGTTATTAATGACTTAATTTTAATTTTTTATATACACATACATAATGAATTTATTAAAAAATGTATTTAGATTTATTTGCATTATTATTATTGCATTTTTGTTTCTCTTTTTTTCTAGTTAATTAGGAAAGGTCTTCAAGTATCAACCTCATACTTCAAGCTATTAAATAGGGCTTTGGGTCTCTCAGACTGCGAACAGATCACGAGTGCTAGTGGAGTTTCAAAAGAGCGTCAAGCTGAAATGACGAGGCCGATATAGAGAGAAGGACAGGGAAAAAGCGCACTCCCATAGGATGTGATGTGGAGACTGTAATAGTCTCAAACTGTCAGAGTGTTTGCATACACCCGACAGCCTCCGAAGATATAGGAATATCCTCTCCCCTGCCTCCGACAGCAAACGTCTGTCTCCATCAATCAAGTGGAGTTAATTTAAAAGCATAAGCTTCTTAATTAAAGGAGGTTAGTTGAGCAGTGAAATCAAATTCCTGAAATGAGTTTTAATGTCCTCATATTCCCCAGCTCATAGGATGCCTCGTCCTCATCACCTCTCGAATGGTAGAGTAATATTCGTCGACTTCACTTTCCACATTGTCCTAAAACACAGTCTCGCCGCATAGACTGCGAAGAGCATTCGCTAAAAGGCCGAGAGACGTTAATGTGGTCTCAGCAGGCCAAATGCACTTCTCTCTTATCGCTGTCCTCTCTTTCTTTTCCTCTCTCCATCCATGCCCTGCATCCCTGATGGGAAGCGCAGGACGAGATGAGAGGACGCAAAAGCGAGAGAGCGAGCGAGATCGTAGCATTAAGTAAATAATTTGTATGATAATTCATTACAGTGGCGTCTTTTTCAACTTTAATTGGTCTAAATGAAGAGACATTTCACACCATTTAGATAAAAAAAGAAAAAGGAGGCCAGCATAATGAAAAGGGGGCCTGGCTATCGGACTTCAGAGGTTTGCTCTAAATGAAAATGTAATTGCAGGCGGAATGGTACAAGAGGAGTCGACCCAGCGCAGCAGATCGGGGGTATCTTCAGACAGCCGCGCAAAAGCTAATGACTGAGCAATTTGGAACATTTACTCACCCCAAAGACTCTCATTAAGTCAATCACAGGCTTAGCCGAAGCCCACTCGCAGCGGCGGAGGGAACCCTACGCGTTTATTCCGACATCAATCAGGAAGGCCGTCTCTCTCTCTCTCTCTCTCTCTCCGCGTGTCTCACTCTCTAAAGCTCTCTCTCCCTCCTCCTCCTGCTAGGCGGCGGGAAAAAAGAAAGGCCCAAGTAATTTATTCGGGATCTTTGAGAGGATAATGGCCAATTATTTGTTTATAACACTGGTTAAATTTTCATTAGGCAGATTAATGGAATATCATGTACTGTCAACAGTGGACCGAGGGGTGGTGTGTCAGAGATAAACGCCCCGGCAGATGATGTCGCTCGGTGGGTAAATTGGTTTTTCCCACTCCCCTGTCTCTGCTTCTCCATATGGAAATGTAAAAGGTGGATGAGGTGGACAGCGAGGAGATGACAGAATATGGAATTGTGGATATACCGAGAGAAACGTGTGAGCACTCCAGACAGAATCTAGCCTCTTTATATATTTATATAAGCGTATGGTCTTTTTTTTAGACTGTTTAGATCATAAAAGTTGCTAGCATGTCTGAATTTTCAGAGCTCGATTCATTTATGGAAAGCGCGGCTTGGGAACACGGGCCCGAGTCCTTCTTGAACAAGTTATACATTGCGAGAATGCGGATATAAGCCTTCTTTTACAGTTTTCAATTTCAACTCCAACACTTCTAATGGTTCAACTGCATTGGAGATACAGTTCCCGCTCTGCCTTCTATCGGGGCAAGATGTTGGCACCATTTAAATGATTCATTTCAACAGTTTAAACTTTCGGATGGGCTCATAAATAGATTCATAGAGTCATAAATAGAGCTTTTCGAGTGGTGACACGAGGGGGACGGCATAATCTGACATTATGCAGCCGACTCTATTTCTGTAAATGACAGTCTTCAGTGAAGCGCCTGCTACAAGTAAAGGCAGTGGGACACATTCTGGCCCCTCAGACTGATAGGATGATAAATAGCGGTTTGAACCTGAAGTCAAAGGTTCATAAACAGCCACTTGAAACGTATCTAAGAATTCCTATTTTCTGCATATTGGAGCAGTATACTGCTGGAGGCGTATTTATATACACACAAATCCAGATATTATTTACTGGCTTTTTATGCTTCAAAGAAAAGTTCTGAGTAGTCCTAAAGTAAATCATGATGTATTAATATTTAGAAAATTATTTGGCGAATTCACCCTGAATAGTACCACCGCTGAGGCATGGCATTTCAGCATAGTAACCTGAGCTTTATTTACTTTTAGCACTATAATCCAATTTAGCCAGAAATATTTATATATGATTTCTATGTAAATTAGTTTTTTTAATATTTGACCTCAATTAGTATTTTCTTAAACCCAGCAATTGCTTTCTTACAATTGTCTGCACTGAAAAAAAGCAAAATTGACTTTTTTTTTTAAATTTACAATTTTAAGTTTTGCTCACATATTTTTAAGTGAATTTAAGTCAAATCTACTTAACTTAAATTAACAGTGAGAATAAGTACATTTTATGTTAGAGTTTGTTGAGTAATTTCTGTTTAATCATTTGAAGTTTACTTTGCAATACTCCAGTACATTTTAACAATGTAGCACTGAAAAAAAAAAGCCATACTATTAATGTGGTTCACTTAGAAACATTTAAGGAAACAAGGCAGTAGATAGTTTGTTTCACTTTCTAAGATGATATGTCTACATAATATAGTTATTACCTAAATGAACACAGAGACCTCACTACTGGATGTAGCTACCAAACCTAGCAATAAATGCATCCATAAACAGTGAAAATATAGCTCAAAAATAGTGAAAAAATCAACCTTATTAATTATTCATGCCCCAGTACAAGATGGGAACATCAGTATCATAACTTAAACAAACAAACAATTCCAAGTAAAATATACTTCAAGCTTTAATTTCTACAAGCTTGAATTGAGTTCTGATACAGAATTTGGTAACACTTTATTTTAAGGTGTCCTTGTTACACGTTATATATAATTACCATTATGATAACAATTACTTATGCGTAATTACATGCAAGTAACCCTAAGCCAAACCCTATTCCTAACCCTAACCATATAGTAAGTACATGTAATTAATTAATATTACTCAGTACTTAAATGTATAATTATACTGTAACAAGGACACCTTAAAATAAAGTGTAACCCATAATTTACTTTCTTTTAAGTCTTTCCTAGTAGAAACTGCATTTTTTTTCCATAGTATTTACTTCCCCACATAATCATTTTTATCAGTGGCTCACATTCAAACTTCCATCCAATCAACAACCAATGCATTCAGCCAAGTCCATTCCCTACAATTTTCAATAATCTTTTTAACGTCACAATATAGAAAAAAAAAGCTGGCAACTTCTGTTACATCACAAATTTAACTGAGATGTTATTTTGTAGTGATCATATAACAGCAGTAATTCACTACACAATGATATGGAAATTAATAATGGAGAAGAGTATTATAAACAGTCATATATCTAAAAGTATGGTATCGAAGAGTGTAATTTTGACATTTTAAAAAGCATCCTCGGTACATGGATTGTAGTAGTAGAGTGATGCTAACAGTCTCTAACAGTCTCCGCACCCTTACAATAAGTGTGACATTCAAATTGTGATTTGTAGATTTTGTGGCCATGTTTGTGGTATTGTATGATTTGCATAACTGCTTCTAAAGAAACTGGCACTGAAACAGTAGAAGTTTTTTTTGGATTCCTCCCCTTAAAAGAAATACCATCAAAATGTAATTTTTTTGGACTGACAAGTCTAATTTTAAAAGAAACATTTTTATAAAGGACATTTTTAAGACAAGACAGCCCAGGTTGATAGATTAAAAATGTAACTAATAGGTACTTCCCTAGTTGTTTACGTTAAGAATTGCAAATATTTTTTTTAAATGTCATGTTTAAATAGGCATTATCTAATTAAATCTGCACTAAGTTGTATACATTTCCAGAACAGAAGTCTGAACATTGAATAAAACTTGGATATTCCTTTTTATCACTCCATAAAATAGAAAATACTGTCAGAAAACAGTAATCAGTAGTTTTTAAGTATAAACTGTTGGATAAAATAAATATTATATTTAAAAAACACTCTTGAAATAAAACTGTAAAGTTGTTGTATGTAGATGCTACCGAAGTGGAGGAAAGCGCATGGCTCAGTCCATGAGGAAAATTAATTTTGAGAAAACACCATTAAAGATATATACAGTAATTGAAATCTACGGATGCAAATAGATTCAAATGGTGCAATAAAACAAACACTTCAAAGTGTAATTTGGATGTTTTCCTTCCAATAGTCAACATGCTATGAAAAGCCAAATAGCCTAAAATTTCAAAACTGACCAGTGTATAAAAAACAATGTTTAAGTTAGGAACAGTGATGACAACAGAATTGATGCTTTCAAACACAACTACTATATACAACAGTCCCGCATCAAAGTGGAAAGAGGAAGTGAGCCGATGTAATGGAGAACGAGTCAGGCATGTTGCCCCCTCCTCTCTGTCACCATCCATATCACGGTGGACAAATTGTCCTGATCTCCCTTTCACACATGCCTCCTCCACATCTAAATATTCATCCATCACTTTCCCTAAGTCTAATATCACCCTCCTTAAAAGCGAGTGGGGAAACCTGAACGGCCGGCTCCACCCAATCAAAACAATCGCACGGCGAGAGGTGGGGGTTATCGAGGGGCGAGCTATCTGTAGCTAGGGCTACGGGTTGCTGGCAGGACACAGGGTCCATTTAATTAGGCCTGCTGCTTCCCTCTGGTGTGAAAGACTCTCAGACCACTTTGATTCGCCATTGCTCTCTCAGCAGGAAGTGCCTGGTGATAATTGACACAGGATTTCCTTGTTAACCAGCCACAGACTGGCTGGATTAAAGTGACAGAGATCTCCAGAAGAAAGTGGGGAGCAGATAAGGGAGGGGTTGGCGAGGTGAAGGTGCTCGCCGAAGGTAGGGGAAATGGTGCGAGGGGGGTGAGCGAAGCAGCTATTTACCGCTCTTGAGAAACCAGAGAGGAAATCGCAATAACAGACGAGTGTGTGGGTCCCGGCGTGAGTTGTAGCTCCTACTTATCTTGGCCATTTCAGCTTGGCTGATCAAAGATTGGCTCCCTCAGAATAACCTGGACCCTGGGTTGAGTACATGCTTCCACGCTTTGGCTTTTTTGGCAAATTATCGTTCCCTCCTTCCCTGCCTCCCCCTCTACTGTGGTATTACTGTTTATAGAGGGCTCGAGAGGTAATCTCCTTTCATTCAGACAATTATGCACTATCGTGAAATGAAAGCACATTTGCAAATGACGTAATTTTCGCCTCTTTGTACCAACTAGGTCATGAGCCCTGACAAAAGTATTATCATACAGAGAGAGAGCAAGAGAGAGAGAGAGAGAGAGAGAGAGAGAGAGAGAGAGGATAAAAACTCATTCGGCCGTGGACAAACATGAGGTTTCCACAGCACCTAATCCATATTATTTATTTCCACATTTTCACCTCCCTTATCCACACAGCTCACGCGCTCACACTCACTCTGTGTTACCAAGTGTCCAGATTTAGGCTGGAATGAAAAACTAAATATCCAAGAAATCAGGGCACGGGAGTCTACATCTGGCATGACAGCATACAGACATATAGACATTCAAGTCTTTAGTTTACATTGTTAATTGTAAACAACATAAATTTAAAATTAATGTTTTAAAGCATATTTATTAATCGAAGAATTACAATTTATGAACCCTGACAAACAATGTATCACAATAATAAGAAGAAATGTTTTTGAGCATCAAATCAACACATTATAATGATTTCTCAGGGATCATATGTGACACCAAAGACTAAAGTAATGGCTGCTAAAAATTCAACTTTGCCATCACAGAAATTAATTGCATTTAAAAATATTTTCAAATAGAAACAGTTATTTCAAACTCTAATGATATTTCACAATATTAATCAGAAAATACTGTGAGAAAACAGTAGAAACCAGCCAGAAAAAAATGGTCACACTTTATTTTAAGATCCAATTTAATGAACTAATAAATACAACTTTGATCAATAAACTCCTAATTACTGTTTATTAAGATCGTTGTTAAATTTAGGGATTAGGGATGTAGAATATGGTCATGCATATGAATATGTGCTTTATAAGTACTAATAAATAACCAGTATGCTAGTAATATGCATGCTAATAAGCAACTAGTTAATAGTAAGAATTGATCTCTATATGAAAGTGTTACCAAAAATGTTGCATAAAATAAAATTTGTATTGAAAATCCCTTTGTAAAAACCTTCAGAATATGTGACCCTGGATCACAAAACCTGTCTTATAAGTAGCACACGTATATTTGTAGTAATAGCCAAAAATACACTGCATCGGTCAAAATTATAAACTTTTCATTAATGCCAAAAATCATTAGGATATCGAGTAATAGTCATATTCCATGAAGAGACTTTGTAAATTTCCAACCGTAAATATATCAGAACTTAATTTTTGATTAGTAATATGCATTGCTAAGAACTTCATTTAGACAACTTTAAAGGCGATTTTCTCAGTATTTAGATTTTTTTGCACCTTCGGATTCCAGATTTTCAAATAGTTGTATCTCCGCCACATTTTGTCTTATCCTAACAATACATATATACACCATACATCAATGGAAAGCTTGTTTATTCAGCTTTCAGATTATATATTAATCTCAGTTTCAAAAAACTGACCCTTATGACTGGTTTTGTGGTCCAGGGTCACATATAGATAGGAATAAAACTGTAAAGTTTTATGTAGGTGTTAATGAAATGGATTAATAAAAAACTCATTTGGAGAAAACAAGATATATACGGTAATTGAAATGTACAGATGCAAATAGATATTAATGTTTTTGTATTTTTGATCTTAAAATACAGCCTTGGTGAGCATTAGAGACTTTATTCAAAAAACATTTAAAAAATTGTACCGACCCTAAATGTTTAATAGGTAGTGTATTGTCTCTGTATTTTAGATCTTATTTTCAATAGGCTTCTCTTTCATTGGCAGCATGATGAATAATCCGATAGTGACATTACTGTCCTGTAGTGGAATCTATCAGGAGGACTAGCGTTTGACCCCATCCGACCTTCACTTCCTTCAGCTCCATCTGCACAGAGGTCAGCAGCCCATGATCACACATGAGAGAAAAACAAGTGAGGTATGAATTTGGCCTTATGTGACAGAGATATATCTGTAATGTGTCTCTTTCTATACAGCAGACCATAATACAAGTCTAAAAACTGTTGAACTGTATTTGCATAAACTAATGCTAACAGCATCATTGTGTTCAGGTCAAATTCAAACAGGCAACTTTTATCCTTTCCTGACAGAATCGTTACTATTTAGACATGTTTCTCCAAATATACTGGGTCACAGTGATCAGTTAAAACTGATTAAAATCATTTATTATGTAGTTGACAAAGTATGGTTGTGTGTTTTTGTGTGTGTGTCTTTGTTAACTTTATTACAAATCTATTAGAAAATCTATGATAATATTCCAATTTTAGCTTGATTGACAGAATTCACAAACTTTATTCTGGTTTTGAAGTTCCTTGAAACCAACATACAAAACCTAGTTACTGAGAAAACTTTACAACTTTCGTGCACATTAACTCACTTTTTTATTAAAATTAAGCACATTTCTAGATCAAAAACCTATTTTAAGTGTAGTGTTCCTCTTTCACAGGCCACAGAAACTTTACACTGTGTGTTGTGAGACTGTTATCAGCGCTCATGTCGGCAGGAACTGCATCTAAACCCTGCTGTAAGACTTCAATATGTGAGTATTAACACGCTTCAGGGTGCTTGACTTCTGTATCCGGAATTGCTTTCTAGCAGAGAGTGAGAAAGGCGAGACAGAGGGTTAGAGATTTGCTGTTCTCTCAGACCAAAGTAAATATGATAGGCAGGAAAAGCAATCATATAACCAACATATGCTCCCCTATCGAGAAAACACAGGAGTCTAGATTAAGATTTTGTCATGAGTGAAATCATTGCTGTTTAATTGAATCGTGCTACAGATAAACTCCTTGGTCGAGCCCTCTCCCGATGGCTTGGTCGTGATAAACAACTTCAATCAGAGTGCTATAGAGTCACACACTGGCTCTCTTGACTTTTCCACTGATCTTTATTCTGTGAAACTAGAGGGGATTGTGTGTGTGCGTGAGTGTGTGTGGGTATGCCTTGATGGCAAATGCTGTAGGACTGAGCTATTCTAAATGTTTTAGGCCATTGGTGTTTCTCTTTTTGATTTGATCATGCATAGTTGTCCCAATGTAAAGTTTATTTACAGAAACCTCTGAGATACATCAGTTTGTACAATTATTTGACATGAATGTGTATGTAAAACCTGCCTCACCATTATAGCTGGCTAAGTGTTTGCTAGTGTACTTTTTTGTGCATATGTTAACTTGTTTACACGTCTATTAGAAATTAGATGATGACATTATAATTTTAGTGAACAGAATTCACAAATATCATTCTGTTTTTGAATAAGGTTTTTTAAGCAACATACAAAACCTTAAAGTTACTGAGAAAACTTTCAGGAGACAATTTTCTTGCACATAAATAACATGTTTTGTAGTGTTTTGTAGTGTAGAGTTCCTTTTTCACAAGAGGATTTTTTTTTGTTTAATCATTTTATTTTTTTCCAAATTCTGTTTTTTCTGTTTTAATTTTTCTGGATTCCGTTTCCCCCCCCCACCTCCCCGTTTTAATTGTTCTGGACTCTTTTTTCAATAAAATTTTATTAATAAAAAACCATGTCTAATCAATTAAAATCATGAATCTTACACAATTTAACTTCAGTTTAGTAAAAGTTTAACAAATATTACATGTTTGGGGCCCTATGAAATGTTTTATTTTTGCCCACCTAATGTTTTATATACATTGTTACCAAATTCTCTATTCTAGCATATCTAATTATTTGAATGCATAAAAGCAAATTACATTTATTCTTACGATAGTATTGTGAAATGTTTATTTTTAACAAATTCTGTGTTGTGTATTTGCATTTTTCTGGTTATAAAATGAATGCATAAAACATTAATTTCATTTATCTTTTAATTAATGAAGTTTAAACAAATCTTATTTTTTGGCAAATAAATGGAATTTACTATTACAATTAAAACATTGAAGAAATTGAAGAATATTTCTTAAAAATAAGGTTTTAATAATTTTAGTAGTAGTCGTAGTAGCATTACGTACATTCGAACAATAATAATGTATTCCTGCCACAACGTCACCACGTTAAGCCGAACTTTTATTTTGACAGGTTGCCGTGAATACCCTTAAATTTCTGTATGTCTATAATATGATGATAGTTTTACTCAAATGAAACAGTAAAATGCTCTCATAGCAGTTCTGGAGATGTTGTTTACGTATTCATGTCCTCATTTGGTGAGACGGCAGACACTAATATCACTGCAAGACACGTGCGCTTCAGTACGAGTAGTAAACAAAACCACACGTCTGTACCATTCATTAACACAGAGACATGCAGAATTCATATTTTTAAATAGTTGTTTTGCAGCTTAATAATATTAGTCCATATCGCGATTTGATTTAAGTGCAGTGACCTACTTTTGATTAATTCATCCGAACTTTTAAAAATTCCATGAGATTCCGCGTTAAACTGTAAATTCCGTATTTATGACTGGATTCATTTGGAAATCATAGGCCCTATGTACAGCTCTGTCCGTTTTAGTGCATGTCTCTTTAAATGATAATGAGCTACTGCTCACCCCGCCCCTCTCTTCAGTTTTTTTTGTGTATTTGGTGGCGCTTTACCATCAAAAGCAAAACTAATCCACTCCGTCATCAGTAGCTCTGATGTTGGGAGAAAATTAAGACTCTTATGTGTACTTTTACATAGTTTGTGGTTTGTGTTTTAGGGGGTTGAGGAGGGGGAGGTAGGGGGGGTATAACCCCCCCCAATAACCAAAACTAGCAAGTATAACCCCCCACTTTTATAAGCGCTGACCTAACCAAAGCAGAGCAGTTCAGCACAGTATGACTGAAATGCAGTTTGAGCATTGCGTGAATCACCATATACTCTGTATGCGTTTGTGATAAGTGTGATAAGTTGTGATAGGATTTGCGCAAACCATTCCTATTGTGGAGCTAATGCTCAAAAAGCCTATGTGATCTATTTGAATTATTTAGAGAAACAGACACTTTAAAATGCCTTGGAGAAAGTTGAACAGTATCCAAAAAAGGCAAATAAACTAAAAGATGAGAACTAACAGAGGAGAAAACTGTCTTGAACCAGCACTAACATATATTAAAATCTTTTTTAAACTACCCATGCCACCTTTACAAGAATTTATCACGTTTTATTGTAGGCTTATTTATTGTGTAAAATTTAGTCTAACTTGTTGTACAATTTATATTAAATTATGTTAAGAGAATAGATTTTTCCCTATAGATTTATATTACAACTGTGGCATGTTGTAAATATTGGTTTTAAATGTGCAGGTAATAGTTTTTTCATAACAAACGCTATATTGATAAAAAATAAGTCATTATTGGCCTGATAATGATTAATAGTCTTATTATAACAAATGCTACAGTTAAGGACTATGGTACATGGCTTTCAGATATTTCAAAAGATGGCTTGGATTAAATCATTTAGAGCCTGATGAACTGATGAAATAAATAAGCGAACAAACAAGTAAATAAACCTTATGAGTGAGCATGACCCCATGACGAGCACGACGACAGTCTGTCAGTCTTCGTGGGCAGGGCCTGAACAGTATTACGTCATACTGCTCAGGCCCCGCCCACGAAGACTGACGGACTGTCATGTGTTAGCATCAAAAAGGCTTGATAATTAAGACTGTTTAGGTTTTTTGGGGTTTAAAAAAGGAGTGAATGCAAACTCCATGTAAAAGTGAATTGTGCATGTCCCTTTTAAGGTACTAATATGCACACTTAGGTGTAACTTTGTAACTGTTTATAGCATTTGTATCTTTTCCTGAGAGTGTATAGGCCACAGTGAGCATTTGAAAAAGATCGATGACTAGTAAATCAATATGAAGCATCATTATGGATCCTGATCCAGAGGTGATGATTATAATTTATTGTTAACCCTTTGTCACCGAAATGTGAGAAAAAGCACTTTTATCCAGTTGAAAGCCTGTCTAACTCTATATCTCAAAGGCAAACTTCAAACATATGTACAGGGAGCCGTCAGACTAAACCGCCAAAGGGGACAGGGTCTTGAGTGGAGATTGTTGGGTTAGTATTTTGAGTGCACGCCAGAATCAAATGATTGCTAGGCTCTTTATCAGTGTGCCGCCACGCAGAGGGTGGGTAAATTTCTGGGCGTTGTGAACCATACCTTGTGATCCAGTCACTACACATTCCCCTAATCTGACCACTTCAGCTTTCCACTCATTGTTCTTCTGTATGGAGCCATGGTCTAGTATCCATTTGTGCTACTGGCTTGCTTGACTGAGATAAAGTAGTCCAAGGCCTCCTATGAGATTTCAGCACCGAATACAGGCACTAGGATTCAAAAAGTTGGAAGATATCTGAAAGAAAATAGTCTTTTATGTTTCATTGTTTGCTGTTGCAACTAGCCATTTTTTTGCAGCCTAAATGTTTGTAATGTTCCTGTGTTATTTATATGCTCATATCCCTTTAGTCATTTAGCTTCAAATGGATCTGGATCAGCTCAAATTTGTTCACTTTAGTCTGGCTAAATATATATATCCAAAAGGATATGTTCAGGGTAGGTGACCCAGGGTCAGCTGCAGACTTCAGGACAAATGTCCAGGGAAAGGGAGGAAAAGGTCATGGCCTCTTCCGTCCAGGACTCCTTAGCCTTCAGATTACCCCCAACGGCAGCCCCTGATAAAGTACTGAAAATCAGAGCCACCTGTGAGCACATATGAAACCTGAGTGAGAGGGCAGAGGTGCTTATTTGTTTTTGCTAAATTAATGGAGGCTAATTGATTCCATTACATCATTACAGAGGGGGAGGAGAGATGGAACGTTTCCAATCAATCGTTGTAGGATGCCGAGGATGCCGAGGACACTTGATGAAGATCTGTACTGCTAATCAGAAACAGACATGCTTGTCCACACTTTGTGACCACGTGTCAAACTTTCTCTCTTCCTCTCTCTCGATGTCATTCATTTTGTTCGGCAGTATCCTATGGAGAGCTAACAGTGGCGCTGCGAAACAGTGGCTCAGTCTTTAATATGTTTATTGAAGTAGAGTGGGAACTAGCAGGGACATGACAATGTCATATTGATTTCTGGGTAAAAAATATCTGCAAAAAAAGCAACTATATATTTTCCAGTTACTTGAAACTACATTAAAATTCATGTTAGATCAACAGAATTGTTCAACACACTAATGTTGTCCCAACTAATCAAATGAAACAATATTGCCCAAATTTTGAAGTTTTTTTTTTCCTAAAATGCTTTGCAGCATGAATAAATCTATGCTCTATGTGCAGACTTTAATAGCTATATCCCAGACATGTTGAGGTATTTCACATTTAGTGAACAAGCAAACAAATAATTTCATTTCATTTCATTTTAATGTATTTTTTATTTTATTTATTTTATTTTATTTTATTTTATTTTATTTTATTTTATTTTTTATAACTATTATTTAACACCAAAAATCACAGCTAACTTTAACATGACATTTTGCCACTTTGCAAACAGTGGTATTTCCTTCCATTCAGGAAATTAAATCTAGTTTTATTTAATTTAATTTTATTTAATTTTATTTAATTTTATTTTATTTTATTTTATTTTATTTAAGATCAAAAATCACAGCTAACTTTAACATTATATTTTGCCACTTTGCAGCCACTGGTATTTCCTTCAGGAAATTAAAATCTAGTTAAAATGATCAAAAAATGTTACTTAAGACAACTTAAGAAAAAATTCAGTTGAATTTTCTAAATAAATCTCTTTTTTCAAAGTGTAATTATTCAAATGTCTGATTATTTTATTTTGAAAGAAATTAATACTTTAATTTAGCAAGTGTCTATTAAATTGGTCAAATTAAAAGTAAAGACATTTATAACGTTGCAAATAGATTCAAATAAATGAACTTATATAATAAACTTTCTATTCATCAAAGAACCTGAAAAAATGCATCAAAATATAATATATAATGTATATAATATAATACAGTATAAGGCAGCACAACTGTTTGCACCAATTAAAATAATAATCAAATTAAAAGAAATCAGCATATTAGAATGATTTCTGAAGGATCTGGTGACGATGAAGACTGGAGTTCAGCTTTGCGAGAAATAAATTACATTTCAAAATGTATTAAAACAGAAAACTGTAATTTAAAATTATAATAACATTTTACAGTATTACTGTTTGTACTGTATTTTTGATGTAAAAAAAAAAAAATTTCTTTCAAAAAACGTAAAATATATTTTCGACCCCTTTTGAATAATTGTGTGAATATATTTACAGTGCATAGTTTAGTGTGCTTAAAAATCAAGTGAGTTTTTCTGATATGTGAGCAGTGAAGATGTGTGACGTGTGATGGTTCAAACAGATTCCAGTTATGGTCTGGACCAGAAGCTTCGAGGTCCAAGTCTGTGATAAAGTGAATTAGGCTGTTTACTCTGACCTGAGTGGGTGCTGAAAGATGTGCAGTGTGTGTTGGATGTTGGACTAGTGACATGCTAGGCTACACTGGTGATTTAGATGACAGCTAAAGGAGGGGGCAAAAAAGGCAAACGAGTTCATTATACTTTTCTCCACTTCCCCATCACTCCCTTAGGAGCAGACAGGGAAGACGTTGAAGAAATGCGAGAGCTTGGTCTTGTTCTTCAAAACCTATTAGCAGAGGCCCAAGGGTGAGAGGGCCATCTACTATCCTACCCCCGCATCCTCGACCCCTCCTCGAAAGGTCGCCCTTTTTCTTCCAGTACAGCTTAAACATTTGTATTCCTAAGTTCTCCCCAAGCACAACTTTTATTTTTCCTCTGACTAACAAAATGAACAGGAGGGTGGAAGTTTGTAGGAAGAGAAGTGATTACAAATGCCTCCGTTCTACTCTAATTGGATCAAGCTGACTCAGAGCATAATGAACAAGATGCTGTTTGTCATGCTGCATGTAGATGAACAATTGAATTTGCTTCATGATGAAGTGTCATATACACCTCAGACCCTAAATTAAGCAGTTTTTAAAGCTTTTTAGGCAAGGAATTGCTAATTATGCTTCTTAAATAATTTGGCTACACTTTTCTCTAATTTGTAAAGTGAAAGTCTTTCATATTTATCAGTCGCATATGCTTTTCTTGGCACACTGCAGCTCACAGTTGTTGCGGCCTGGCGGAATCTATTAATCCTGGGCTTTAGATTAATTTAGCATGTAATTTAGAATGGCTGAACTTGATAATACAAGCACAGAGTTGACAATGATCGTAGTAGCATTGTAGTAGAGCGGCATTAGCTTGTTTTGGACTGTACAAATATTCTGGTCAGTATTTGTTCTACACCTGAACCTGAAGTATTTCACTTTATTACTATTAATTCTGCTCAAATGTACAGACTTCACTCAGACGTTTTGCACAACAACAGCATTATTGCATATTTTGTTCATGCAGAACTGAATATAGGACCCTATGATTTCCATGATCGTGGAATCCAGTCATAAAAATAGAATTTGCGATATATAGACTAGTGTCTGTGAATATTAAGCCGCAAAAATGCTATTTAAATATGAATCCTGCATGTTCTGTGACTCTGTGTGTTTGAATGCTGCAAACGCATGGTTTCATTTACTACACAGATAATGAAATGCGTGTGATGCTCACAGTGTTTTTTTAGCCTCTGCCGCCTCAATATATGAGTGCATGAACACATAAACAATCTCTAGATAGTCAATGAGAATCACTACATGAGCAATTTGCTGTTTTATTTGAGAAAAAGTACCACCATTTCATATACAAACAGAAATGTAGGTCTTTACAGCAACCCGTCAAAATAAAAGTTTGGTTTAACTTGAAGAAATTGTGACAGAAATATATTACTTAATGTAATGAAAGTAGTACTACTAATACTATTAATAAAATATATATATATTTTTTTTTTACTAAATATTTACCAGAAAAATGTAAATACACAATCCAGTATTTCTGAAAAATAAATAAATAAATAAATAAAATAAAAAATAAATTAGACATGCTTTTGATTATTAAATGGAATCCAGAAAATTCAACATCAACAGTAGAGCGTGGTGCCCTGGGAATGCAGTTCATGCATTCCCAGGGAATGCATGAACTGATTAAATGTATTCAATGCCAAATGAAATTCAGTTTTTTATTTTGTTTTATTTTATAGATTTTATTTTATATTATTTTATTTTAAGAACAAAAATAACTGCTAACTTTAACATTATACTTTGCAAGCACTGGTATTTTCTTCAGGAAATTAAAATGTATTTATTTACCAGAAAAATGTAAAAACACAATGCAGTATTTCTGCAGTATTTTTTTTTTTTAATAAAATCATTTCATTAGACATGCTTTTGATTATTAAATGAAATCCAGAAAATGTATAAAAACACAGATTTTGGTAAAAAATAAAACTGAATTTGAGTAAAAATAAAATGGATTTCATACAGCTTTCATACAACTTTTAATAAATTGCTGTTCAGTTGTGTAAGTTTCATGATTTCAATTAATTAGACATGTTTTTTGATTAATATTGTCTAATTTAACCATTAAAATAAAGTCTAGGAAAATGTTAAAAAAAAAAAAAAAAAAAAGAATCTAGAAAAATTTTAACAGAAAAAAAAAACGGAATTTGGAAAAAAATATTTAAATTCTACAATAAGTACTTAAATTCTACAAACAGTAGTACATGGTGCCAGCAACACCATAGTCAGGGTTTGATTCCCAGGGAATGCATGAACTGATTAAATGTATTCAATGCCAAATGAAATGAAATTTTTTTTATTATTGTTATTATTTTTTTCTTTTACAACATTATACTTTGCCACTTTGCAAGCACTGGTACTTCCTCCAGGAAATTAAAATCTAGTTACTTTCAGATTTGTAAGCCTGAATCATAAACTTGTATCATCATTTTTCCTTCTGCTGCCAATTTCTAAGCTGTTAATTGCGGTTTCTATGGATATGATCCCATGTAATCTCAGCAGTAAAGCTGCCTCGAGCCTAATGAACCTGTTGCTGTACTGCCCCACCAATATTATTAAAGATGTGCGAACTGGCTGTGCTCTAGAACAGGCAGCCAATCAGAATCAACGCAATCATTAAGCTTCTTCGCCATCCCTACCAGCAAAATTCCCCCTTTGGCTCATGAAGAAAAGCAGCTACATGCTAACCTGCTGGTAGCATGCTAGACCAACACAGGAAAATCATGTATCAAAAGCTTATTTTAAAGCTCCATGAATGTCAAAATGTGTTGGCGTTCTTAATTGAAATGTAGCCCGCTAAGCGAGGAAATATAGCTAGCCTCAGCCAGCATGTTTTATGGCGATGCTAGCAACACCTGCTTAATATTAGCAAACCCCCCTTACAGTATATTTTACATTCCATGCGTCACTCTGACTTTGATTTATCCGAGGGAGGTCAAGCAAAGATAAGATGGCTTATTCGTACTTGTATAAACACTGAGTCATTGATTTTTCAGATGCTGGCTTTGTCTCAATGCTCGATGTTTGTTTTGAGGACACGCAAGGTGCTAAACAAAGTCAACTTTAAGCGCTGGCGAGATGTTCTCGTAATGATTAACGAACGCTCTCGGAACGTTTGTCATCTGTGAGTGATTCAGTTTCAGCGACTAAGCCATTTCATGTGTGTAAGATCTGCAGAGGCACGTTTCATAAAGCAACACCAGGCTGCGAGTCTAACAGCTGCGACGGCGGAAATGATTAGCCGGGACCGCTGGTGTCTTTCGCCCAGTACTCTGTCGGAAAGATAGCGCAATTAAAATCGGTTAATCACCAACCCTTCCGTAGGATACAGAACAGTCACATAGTCTCTCTGCCAGCATTTCTTCCTGATGTCAGCAGTTTGGGATATTTGTAGATTTTTGTATGCTCTCGGTTTTTATTTCCCATCCTCTCAGCTGCAGCATCTGAATGTAAGACAGAGGGTCACCCTTCCCCCTCTCTGTCAACCTTACCATAACCCCAGGCTCCTGAACTCACTTGTACATTTTAGTCCTCGATAATAAACCAACATCTGCAGAACTTACAAGTGCTTTAGCCGAGTTAATTGAGTAAATTGAAGCAAGCTGTGGCGCAGTGGTGATCTATGAGCCCCAGTCCAGAGCCCAGAAAGGAGACAACAGATTTACTGCGAAGACAGTGGGCGGCCTTTTGTTCGGGCGCTGGTTCACGGGAAGTTTGAGGTCAGGGCGGATTAAAATATCTAGAGGAACAAATGGAGTAATTTTGAGTGTAATATAAGGAACGCTGTGCCAGTTTCCACCAGCCGGCAGGTGTGATTTATTTAATTTCGAGCCCTCTTTTTTTCCCCCATTTGATTTTCACCATCCCCCAACTCTCACCTGACCACTGTTGCATTATTCAGGATTTATAGATAACAAGAAGATTTGACCACATTAACAGGTAACTTCAGTTACGGTTGACATGACTAAAGGAAAGTTAAAGAGCAGGGGAAACGCGGAGAGCGAGCGGGAGATGCATAACAGCAGTAAATAAATAGCAGCAGGGGAGAGCCTCCACTGAGGGAATCAATCCAGCTATTTCCTCCTGTACTCGTGCCCCGGGGGTCTCTACATGGTCAAGTAGTGTTCATCTAAAACCAAAGAGAAGTGTTAGAGAGCATGAGAGAGAGAGAGAGAGAGAGAGAGAGAGAGATTTGTAATTCTTTACCATAGCCTGGTCTGATGTGGTCCACTTGTGCAGTGATTGCATTAAATTGAGCATGCAAATTTAGCATGTTAAAGCTCAGGTAATATGTTTGTGTGGAACGTGTCACATCTAGAAGAGGAAAAAAAAACATGCTGAGATAGTTATTTAGCACGTTTTCTTTCATTTTCAGAAAAGTGTGGTAGCTTCATAATATATTTAATATTTTTAATAAATGTGACCCTGGACCACAAAACCAGTCATAAGTAGCATGGGTATATTTGTAGCAATAGCCAACAATACATTGTATAGGTCAAAATGATTTATTTTATGGCAAAAATCATTATGATATTAAGTAAAGATCATGTTCCATTAAGATTTTTTGTCAATTTCCTACCATAAATATATCAAAACTTGTTTTTTGATTAGTAATATGCATTGCTAAGAACATTTTTTGGACAACTTTAACTATGATTTTCTTAATATTTAGATTTTTTTGCACCCTCAGATTCCAGATTTTCAGTTTTATCCCAAATAGTGTCCTATCCTAACAAACCATACATTAATAGAAAGCTTATTTATTCAGCTTTCAGATTTTCAAAAAATTGAAAATAAAAATTATTATTAAATAGAAAATAATAAATAATACTATTAAATAAAATTAGATTTATTATCAATTTTAGATTTTGAAAGACATTTAGTTAGTAGTTGACATATTATATTATATTAATTATATTATATTATATTATTAAATAATTATATAGGTATTGTATGTTGCAATGTGTAATACCACATACATTTTTCTTAAACTTCAGACAGGTTATGGAGCTCCCAAACCATACTTGATTTATCTGAAACGACAGTTTGTAATAAAAATTATGGGCAACACTTTACTTGAAGACTTTATATATGTCATATGATGCATTATAAAAGGTTATTAAAGGGTATAATGCATTATAATTATTTATAATGTGCATTGTACTACATTATATCTTGTAAATAATTATCTCTAAATTTAAAATGCGTAGTGTAACAATAAATTGATTATATTATATTATATTATATTATTTAGGGCTGTCAAACGATTAATTGCCATTAATCGCATACAAAATGAGTTTGCCTAATATATGTGTGTGTACTGTGTGTAATTATTATGTATATATAAAGACAAGTTAATGTAAATATTTAAGAGAAATATGTTATTTCTGTAAAAATATTTTATTTAGATATAATATAAATTATATAAAAATTATTATAAATACATATACTTGTAAATATTTCTTAAATATATACAAAAATGTGTTTGCATTTATATATACATAATAATTACACACAGTACACACACACATATTAGGAAAACCTAAACTTTTATTTTGTATGCGATTCATTGCGATTAATCGTTTGACAGCCCTAATTATATTATATTATATTATATTATATTATATTATATTCTGTTAGATGATTTTGTTTTTTATTTTAGATTATTGTATAGGTATCGTATGTTGTAATATTTATTCCCACATACATTTTTCTTAAACTTCAGACAGCTTATTGAGCTCCCAAACCATGCTTGATTTATATGAAACAAGTGAAGAAATTTGTTGTTTAAAAATCATAGGTAACACTTTACTTGATTATAATGCATTATAAAGGGTTATTAAAGGGTATAATGCATTATAATTGTTCATAATGTGCATCGTACTACATTATATCTTGTAAATAATTATCTCTAAATTTATAATGCATAGTGTAACGATTGATAAGTGTTATAATGTATTAACATTAACTGTGTTTACAATTATTCATGAGATTATACAATGCATTATAAGCCATAATTAATGCATTACTAGTTTTTATAATGCATTATACATGAAGACTTAAAGTAAAGTGCTGCTTATTACGTTTGTAAACTATACTATATGTGTGGAGAGCATTCACTTAGTTTCATTATATTATTTTTGACCGAGGTGGCCTTTAGAGGGTTTTGCATCTGAACTCTCTCTCTCTCTCTATATATATATATCTATGTGTATATATGGTTAAAATAGTGGGTTAAAATAGTTTCTAAGTCTTTTTTTCCAGTGTAAAGAAACAGCAATAAATAAATAATATGGTCTATTTGGTTTAAAATCTACTACAACATTAAGAATTTACATTATTGGGTCATTTAGCAAACGCTTTCATCCAGAGTGATTTGTAAATGATGAACATCACAAGCAAATCAAAGGTAATCAGTTTTATGAAGCGTGTTATCGTCGTTTAGGATCATTACCATGTTACGTTCATTATTCGGCCAGCTTCCATAGGCTGTTTATTAATGTGGGAGCACATAGATTTGATTGTGTATGAGGACAACACTAATGAACCTGGATGTCCTGGATGGATCAGATAATTATCCCAACCTGATCAATGGCACTTCAATCCTGCTGTCTGCTTCAACATTCATATTCAGCCAAGACCAGAGATCTGTTTCTTTTCTCTCTCTCTTTCTCTCTCTGTGTGTCTCTCTTTCTCTCTAACCGCTCTTTGTGATTGAGTATGAAGTCTCCCACAAAGAGAATGTCAGAATGAAAGGCAGAGAGCAGGAGGGAGGGAAAAACAGTGGGCCAACCTCGTTTTCCGCTTGATGGGTTAGCTGCAGAGAATGCGCCTCGACGAGGTAAATGATTAAGGAGGGAGAGAGAGAGAGAGCTACAGATAGAGAGAGAATGAGAGAGAGAGAGAAACCTTTGCGGCTCTGCCATTTTGCACTTCAAAGATCTAGCCAAGCAGGTTAAATGAAAAGCAAATGTGTTGCCCTGCCGTGCAAATACCTCAAATGTTTTAGCAGGTGCAAGCAATGAGGGAGGTGGGCAGTGACGGAGTCTTGAATGCACCTTGCTTTAGGAACAAGGGAGAGACGTCCTCCTCTTCCCTCATAAGAGACCTGGCCTTCAACAGAGGCTATAGAGAGGTCAACTTAGTGCAGGTCTCAAAGGTCAATTACTACAGGTTACCATGGGATAATATCCAGCCAAGTAAAGAGGTCGGTTTTCTCACAGAGTGCATGGGAATATGTTGTGTTCTTCCATTCTGTACTGCCACAGATCTTTCAAAACAATGTGTGAATGTTGTCAGTGTCAGTTATGCAAACCTATTTTTAAAAAGATTTAAAGAGAATTTACACAACGTATACTGAATTATCCGTCTGGCTTTTATCGTAAGTCACCAATAGTTGGCACTGTTTCTCTGGCTGTAAAAAGCCCAATAGCATGAAGTCTCAGTGTAATGTAAATATCATATCTGTGCTTGGAATGCTTTGGATTTTAGTCTTGTGTAAATCTGAAAATAAAACTATATTAAAGAAGGTATGAATGCAAGTCAATTAAATCGACATCTGTAGGGTACCGCATTTATTTAGCACAGATAATGTTGTTGTTAATATTTAAGTCCTGCTGCCATTTGTAAATCCTTGTCCAGGGTTTCCAGGTGTTTATAAATCCCCTCGACATTTTATCCAGACATTCTTTACCGCTCAGTGACATTCTGCTACTCCTGGGTGGGGGAGAGAGAGTTTCTGTGCTCTGCTTTGGGTTTTTCGAAGCTCTCAGGACCATGGAAGACTGACTATGTATATGTTCACTGCATACATTTATTAAAAATTCAGTAATGTTGTAACATTATTACAGTTACATATATATATATATATATATATATATATATATATATACACACACACACACACACACACATACATATACATATACATTATTAATTAGTCAATATTAGTCTTCTGATATGCTGATTAAAAAACATTTCTATTGTGCTAAAAAAATGTGTGTGTGTGTGGTTGTGTGTGTGCGTGTGTGCATATATATACCATTTACATTTTTTTTTAAAATATATATTAAAATATTATTCAGTATTAGCCTTTAGTCTTCTAATATACTGATTTGATGTCTGAGAAACATTTCTTATTATTATCATAAAAAACTGTTGTGCCGCTTACTATTTTTGTGCAAATTAAATTTAATTATGGAACTTTTTAACACCATTAATTTGAATATAGACATCTTTTACAATATTCTATACATATTTACTGTCCACTTTAGTGCATCCTTGCTGAATAAAAGTATTAATTTCTTAAAAAAAAAAAAAAGATTATTTTATGTTTTTTAAAGAAGTCTATTCTGCTCATAAGGCTGCATTTATTTGATCAAAAATACAGAAAAAAAATTTAATATTGTGAGATATTATTACAATTTTTAATAACAGTTTTCTATTTTAATATACTTTAAAATATAATTTATTCCTGTGATGCAAAACTGAATTTTTAGCGTCATTACTCCAGTCTTCAGTGTTACATGATCTTTCAGAAATCATTGTAATATGATAATTTATCATGAATATTGAAAACAGTTTTGCTGCTATTTTTTTTTTTTTTTTTGGAAACTGTGATACTTTTTTGGGGATTCTTAGATGAATAAAAAAGAGAAAAAAAGAACAGCATTTATTTAAAATAGAAATCCTTTATAATTATATACACTATCATTCAAAAGTTTGGGGTCTGTAAATTTGTTCTTTTTTTTTTTTTAAGTAATTAGTACTTTTATTTAGAAAGGATGTGTTAAATTGATAAAAAGTGATAGTAAAGACTTATATCATTAGAAAACATTTCTATTTTTAATTAACACTTTCTTTTTAACTTTTTATTCATCTAAGAATCCTCAGAAAGGTTCCAAACATTAAGCAGCACAACTGTTGATCACATATCAGCAGAGCATTAGACTGATTTCTGAAAGATCATGTGACACTGAAGACTGGAGTTATTTTGCTGAAAAATCAGCTTTTCATCACAGAATTTAATTATATTTTGAAGTATATTAAAATGGAAAACTGTTTTCTGTATTTTTGATCAAATAAATGTAGCCTTGATGAGCATAAGAAACTAAATGTTAAATAAATCTTACTGATCCTAAACTTTTGAACGTCAGTGTATATATGGAGGAAATTATGTGCAGTTATGTATTGGTTGACTACAGATGCTGCAGTGAATAACCCCTAAACCACTTTCTAGGATATAATCATAATTTTCCAAAGAAAATTATGCCTTCGTGTCTCACCCACTTTGCAAATCCAAATCATTCTTACTTGCCTGAAGATGACTGGGGAATCAGGGACAATTATTAGGCAATTAGGAAAATTGTTTGTCAATTGTTCGCATCTCGGTGTCAAACACAATGGCGCTCATTAATTAATTTAATCTTAATTAGTGACCGGCGCTGGCTCACCATCAAAAAAATTATATGGATTCGATGCTGGTTTCAGACATCATTATGTGTAAGATGATATCTACATATCAGCTACTACTAATGTTGGGGTTTTGTTCATGACAAGGCGGTTTGTGTTTCTGTAATTACAAACTCAGCTCGAGTGTTCCATGCTGCTGGAAAGAAAAAAAGTGAAAAAACAAAAACGAGGGGCAAGGCATTCCCAGCACGCCTACGTTTGATCTGCGTTACCGCCAGATTGCTTAACACTGCGCCGCTCTACTGTCAGACAGTTCAAGTCTATTTTGAGGAGGATCGATTATATTTTCCTGAGAAAATTGTGTGCAGTTGGAACCACAGTGTAGCTTGAGGCTGAACATTATGCAAAGAGGCAGTAACCCAACAAAAGAGGCGTTTTTTTTTCTTCTTGTTTGAAGGGTCAGGTTGGGGAGCTCTCTGATGGAGGAGAGAGTGGAGAATCTTGGCTTCTGGATTTATCTGGTGAGCGAAGCGTGAGGCACTTCTCTCCCTCTTCCCTCCATTTCTCCTCTATCTCTGGCACCAAACTTATCACAATAATGTTGAGTAAGATCGTTTTTGGCTTGTGCCTGACAAACTGATATAAATTTCAATCTGACTCTGACAGAAGTTTTCATTTTGCCAGGAGTGCAAAAAGAGTTAAGGGGAGAGACCGTATACACATTATGTGGATACAAGCGGTAGCTTTAACATTGGGAGTCAAGAGTTTTTAAGGATGACTCAATGAGATTTTTACTCTTTAAATTGATCTGCACAGCTGAGAAGTGACTTCTATTATTTATGAATGCTTGGTACTTTTTATTCCATCGCTGTAAGTGAAAATAAACAATGTTGTTAAACAGGCAGACAGTTTTGTGCTCTGAAATTTATTAGAACAAATGTCAGAGAAGTATGCATGCATTTTAATACTTGTCATATATTATTCCTTAGATCTTTCTTGTTCACAATTTATCCAAAAATGAATCATTCCGACTGTTTGAAAAAAAAAAAAAAAAAAAAAAATCAAATGATTAAAATTGAACAGAATGGCCATTCCATCTAATTTGATGATTTCTCTTGCTTTTGGATGTTGCAGTCCTCCCCTATGATGGGCATCTACAGCCAGGTCCAGTTTGGCACAAACAACAGAGGGAGGAATCTTGCACCCTCATTACATAGCAGCCACTCTAATTACAAGCTGCTCAAGAGATGTTATTCTACACCTGCCGGTGACAATGACAGCACCTCTGTCCCTTGCTCGTCTTTGCTTTTGTGTAACGGGGCGCGAGGTGCAACACAACACCGTTTTAAATAAATGAAGCTTCTCCAGAAGGAAGGGCCAGCCAAGGAACAAAACACAGAGAAAAGAACTTGACTAGACAAGTTGAGAAGGCAGGTCATAATTTCACCTATTAACCGTTCAAATAAACTGCATATGTTCTTTTTTAATTGACCCTAATTGGTCAAATTTACTTTGTTCCTATTAGCTAAACAAACTATTCTCAAAGACAAAAACACATGCAAGAATGATCATTCTCCATAAAACTTTATTGTGGCAGTTTTCAAGTCCAGACTCAGTGAAACATTGACTCCTATCACTTGCTGTGTTCATCATTATTATAGGCTACCAAAGACATACCAGTCAAAAGTTTTTGAACAGTAAGATTTTTAAACGTTTGTTTTTTCAAGAAGTCTCTTCAAGCCTGCATTTATTTATAGAACAGCAAAACAGTAACATTTTAAAATATTTTTGCTATTTAAAATAACTGTTTTCTATTTGAATATATTTTAAAATGTAATTTATTCCTGTGATTCAACGCTTAATTTTTAGCATCATTACTCCAGTCACATGATCCTTCAGAAATCATTCTAATATTCTGATTTGCTGCTTAAAAAACATTTATTATTATTATGTTGAAAACAGCTGAGTAGATTTTTTTCAGGTTTCTTTGATGAATAGAAAGTTCAGAAGAACAGCATTTATCTGAAATAGGAATCTTTTTTTTAACATTATAAAGTCTTTATCATCACTTTTGATCATAGTGTAGTGTATAATGTTACAAAAGCTTTTTATTTCAGATAAAAGCTGATCTTTGGGTCTTTATATTCATCAAAGAAACCTGAAAAAATATGCTCAACTGTTTTAAATATTATTAATAATAATAAAAATAGTTCTTGAACAGCAAATCAACATATTAGAATGATTTCTGAAGGATCATGTAACACTGAAGGCTGGAGTAATGATGCTGAAACTTTAGCTTTGATCACAGGAATAAATTACACTTTAAAAAATATTCAAATAGAAATCAGTTATTTTAAATAGTACAAATATTTAGTTTAACGATAGTACTGCTTTTGCTGTATTTTGGATCAAATAAATGCAGGCTTGGTGAGCAGAAGAGACTTCTTTAAAAACACTAAAAATCTTGCTGTTCAAAAACTTTTGACTGGTTGTGTATATCACATTGCTGCCTTTGCAACAATAGCCTGGAAGAACAGAGAGGGAATTTTTGGTTATCTTGGCACAGGCATAGACATTAATACTGAGCAAATGTTACACATCATGTTGTAAATTCTGACGAATGTGTGAATCACTTTACATTTACGCAATGTGTATCTTGTGCTATTTGTGTTTTTTAAGCCACAAGAGGTTTTAAAAAATTCCAGCATAGCCTGCGTGATCAGTATAACGAGTGTGGACTCTAAAACCATTGTTATACTCTAAGTTCCCCCTCGGTCTAAATAAAAACATAAATGTATTACACCACCGAACACTTTTACACAAGTACACATTAGGCGGCATGTCTCCTAAAAGGTTTATGACATCCATTTAGCATCAGTGAAGCCAGCTTAACATGGCCATGTCAAGATAACATGTAAGCATCTAGTGGGCATTCATTGCCTGTCAGATGAGATTTTACAGTGGCCTTGAGGAAACCGGTGCCTATGTTTCCCAAGCAGGGACAGGGGACTTAAAATAGCACCTAAAAAGAGAAAGAAAGAAATAGATGGGGGTGAGAAAGACAGAGACAGAGAGGGAAAGAAAAGTGAGAGCAACAGAGAAGGCATTAGACTGAGAAACCTGCTCTATGAATATGATAGTTTTATAAACCTGACACTCTTAAAAATAAAGGTTCCAAAAAAAGGGTTTTAGCAGCAGTACCAGAAGAACCAACTTGGAGTCACTAAAGAACGTTTCAGTGAACAGTTCAAGATTCTAAAAGAACCTGTTTCCACTATAAAGAACCATTTGTGCAATGGAAAGATTCCATGGATGTTGAAAGTTTTCATGGAACCATCAATGCCAATAAAAAACTTTATTTTTCATAGTGTAAGATATTGAAGTTAGAAGGCTGTTATTTGAGTGTGAAATTCTGAAAAACTAGGGGTGTAACGATACGTGTATTCATACCATCACGGTTCGGTGCATGTGGCCTTACAACGAATACAGGCAATTCACCCTCAATCCAGAAGGGGGCGCCAGCAGTAATGAAACGCTGTTTGATAACCGTCAGCAGAAGAGCTGCGAATGCCTTGAGTTGCGCGCTTGAAAACAAAGCCCACTAGACCGTGTGCTGATTTCTGAATGCGCATCTCACTGACAAATTAGTATACTTTACGGCTTGTGCACTCAACTGTTTGCAAAATGGAGCTTTGTGTTTGTGTATCCTACCTCTCTCATTCAGCACAAGTCCAAATATTCCATAATATTCCCATATTTGCGATGTATCTGAATGCTAAACTATTAAGTAATTATAGGCTTTGTACTTCGCGTTTCAACGGTGACACAAAGGCAGGCGCGCTTATGTTTGGTTCACTGTATTTTGTTTATTTTGATAAAGTACCAACTGCGCTATCAAGTTAGCAGTGCTGGAACTCATATGTTTTGTATTTGTGTTTGTGTGTGTGTGTGCGCGCGCGCAGGCTCAATCACTTCACTTTCCTTATACCAACAGAATCAAATTAAAACACTACATTGTCTTATTAATAATGCAAATCTGTAAAAGGTCTACTTTAATTTGTGTACACTCACAATGAAAACAAAACATTGTGATTTTGTAAAATAAAGAAAACAAAAAGGATGTCGCTTTCTGCCATTTCATTTTCCTTTCTGTGAACAAATTAAGCGTGACACAAAAATGAACTGAACCTCAGCATATATAGGCTACATTACGTGGCGCACTGTTTTTTCCCTTGTTTGTCTTAACTAAATCAAGTATTATTATCAGTGTTGGGGGTAATGCATTACAAGTAATGTGAGTTACGTAATAATGTTACTTTTTTCAAGTAACTAGTAAAGTAATGCATTACTTTTGAATTTCTAAGAAAATATCTGAGTTACTTTTTCGAGTAAGTAACGCCAGTTACTTTTTTCCCCATTTATTGATTCACAAGTCTCTTGTCTGGAAATTGGGAGTAAACATGATGTTCCTGTATTCTAGACTAAACGTGAACATGCATTAATTCATCTCACAAAAAACAGATTCAGTATTCCTCAAAATGAATAAAAACGGTGAAATGCAAACTCAGAATATGAGGCAACGCTGCAATAATTAAATATGTTAAATAAAACAAATATCCTTGATGTATTTAATCCCATTTTATTAACCAGTGTCTTTGCTGCTGACCTTCAATGATGCAGTTCAGCCATACTAATAAGCAAAAATTACTTTAGATAAACTAACATTTGTCCTTCATTTTTTATAGCTGAAGAGTGATCTCCTGCATAAATGTACTTTTCTTTCAGCCTGAGGTGAATTCATTTCACTTTTGGTGTAAAATATATATATATATATATATATATATATATATAAATCAAGTAAATATACACTATATTTCAAGTATTTATTCCTTGTACGCATGTACTGCAGTTTATAACATTATGATTTAATATAATATTTAGTATTTTCACATCTAGGTGGAACAAAAATTGTAATTTGTAGTACTGTGTGTTCAAAATAAATTAAAAGAATTTAGCATTGTAGATTTGTTGCTTTTTCCCCTGTTGTACCGAATCGTACCGAACCATGACATCTGTGTATCGTTACACACCTACTAAAAACATTTTCTTTAATCAAGAAGTTTAAAATATTTCTTGAACAAAAATGGGATAGTTTGTGTTGTTTTTGTCCTTCATCAATGAAAATAGTTTTTAAAATATTGCTAAGCAACACACAGACTGGAATGGACTACCTGATTAAAGCATTCTATAATCAGTTCACTCCAGCTCCACTCCAGGTTTTACTACAACACAAGACTAAAAGTAGCTAGCATTGTAACAATCCCAAAAAATGTGGGCTGCTAACATTAAAAGCCATATTGAGGCATGACTTGACTGTAGACGACTGTAAGCAGAGTAGTGCAAGTATCTGTGGATAAACTGGATATATGAGTGTCTCAAGCAGAATAATTTGAGAGGATAGCCGTAAGAAGAGACTAGAAGAGGAGCGAGAGCAGCGCGTACGTGATGAAAGGAAAGAGAATATGGAATAGGTCCGAGCACACAGAGAGGCGCACTAAAGTGCTCTTTACCAAGCTAGAAGAACAGTATATTTCCACCATCTTTAGTCTTAATTCATCTCATTAGCCCCGTTCCAAGCCCCAGAAGGTGAAAGCAAACTGCTTATTATCTCATGAAAGGCTGTGTATTAGTGATTGTTGGGTTGAAATTCACAGACTAAATAATTACCCTCTGTTTGTGTCTCTCTCTCCATCTTCCATGCATAATAAGAGGCTTCTGGTGAGATGAGTAATCTGGTTCCAGCATGCCTCTCCCGGCGCGCTCCCCTCTTCACGCGATCGTCAGATGGCAAGGCAGCTTAGTCAACCCTTCGCTATAGGCCAGGATAATAATTGCTGTATTAATTGGTGTTGTCCAAGCTCGACAGAATATAAAAGATCCCACTGGGGCTAATAATTAATGTTTTTTCGCTCTTAGTTCCTCTGTCTCCCGCTTTTCTTTCCTCTTACCATGTCTCTGTCTGTATCTCTCCCTCTCTCACACCCCACAACCCCTCCCTCCCGTCTTTAGTTAGATGTTGGAGGCTCGTTTACAGTGCATTATTAGCTGGCCAACAACAGCATTGCTGGCACATTACCATGTTTATTCAGATTGTGAATGTACCTGTAAAACTACAAGTGGTCCACAGTTGTGTACTGAGAAGGAACTCTCTGATAATGTATTGTTGAAGCCTGCTCTAAATTAAATTATTCTAAATTGATGAAATTATAGAGTTTGCCCACAGAAAATCTGGTCTGATATTGTCATGTTACTGTAAGTAACTGTAAGTAGAGTTATTAGTAATGTATTTTGTATTTTAATGTTTACACAACTAGCATCAAGTATTAAGTTTCGGTAACACTTTACAATAAGGTGTCATTTATCAGCATTAGTTACTGTATTAACTAACATGAACGAACAATGAACAATACATTCATTACACTATTTATTAATCTTGGGTAATATTAGTTAAAAAGAATACAGTCGTTCGGTGTTTGTTCATGTTCGTTCACAGCGCATTAACTAATGTTAACAAACACAACTTGTGATTTTAATAATGCATTAGTAAATGCTGAAATTAACATTAAGATTAATAAAAGCAAAGCTTAATTCTTAGTTCATGTTAACTAAAGTGGTTAACTAATTCTAATGGTTATCAAATTAAACGTATTGTAAAGTGTTACATAATTTTCAAATAGGTTTCCCTCACTGTACGAAGTTTGACATTTTTACAAAAAAGCATGTAAAATGCTACAGTACTAACTTATTTTATTAAATACAGTAAAAAAATGTAAATGGTTTAACACTGTCATTTTACTCAAAAAAAATAATAATAATAATAATACAGTTAAATTTATGTTTTTTTGCAGGTAAAAACAATTACTTACCATATACTTTATGGTATAAAGCTGTAAAATGACCAGAAGTTCACTTCACATATGATTATAATTTCTTTAAATAATTTAGTTGTTGTTGTTGTTATCAGTCACCTTCGAGTGTTTATGTAAGAATATTAATATAAAATGTTAATTCATATTAGTTAATATTATATATTACTTATATGTGACCCTGGACCACAAAACCAGTAAGTAGCAAAAGTATATTTGTAGCAATAGCCAACAATACATTGTATGGGTCAAAATTTGTCAAAAATCATTAGGATATTAAGTAAAGATCATGTTCCATGAAGATATTTTGTAAATTTTCTACTGTAAATATATCAGAACTTAATTTTTGATTAGTAATATGCATTGCTAAGAACTTAATTTGGACAACTTTAAAGGCGATTTTCTCAATATTTTCTCTTCAATATTTAGATTTTTTTGCACCCTCAGATTCCAGATTTTTAAATAGTTGTATCTCGGCCAAATATTGTCCCATTCTAACAAACCATACATCAATGGAAGGCTTATTATTCAGCTTTCAGATGATGTATAAATCTTAATTTAAAAAATTGACCTTTATGACTAATTTTGTGGTCCAGGGTCACATATTATGATGTTGGTTATCAGTACATTTAAGGTACAAAGCAGATTTTGATTGTTCAAGTAGCTTGGTATATTAACAGTGTTATTTGCTGAACTATGAACTATTAAAATATACAGGTGCCAATATGCCATCTGCAATATGCAATGAGTTTCAGGCACCTTTAGCTGCCAGTATTTTAATTGGTTTATTTATTTTTCCATTGGTTGGACAAACAGTTCATCCTACCCCAAACTCATTAGTTGTTTAATGAAAGTAATGATGGTGTTGTCAGGCCTGTAATAGTACTTTTCATGCAAATCATCCTACAAATCATCCTATATTAAGCTCCTATAGAAGGAAGTGTTTTAGCATTGAAAAAATGACACACTTTAAAGCAATAAGACCAAAGTTCTGTGCAGTTTTCCTATAGAGGGTCTATTTGAGGTGACTGTAGAGAAGCCGTGCAATTTCATCCGCTGTGCCAGTGTCAGGGACAAACTCACAATGCTTCATTATAACCAGTTGTACTGCAAAAACTTATCAACAGATCTCTGAGTCAATCTCAAACATGTAATTCTAATTAAGTCTCAGTGCACTTGAACTGCTTAGTGGCTGTCAATAGATTACCCAACAGCCTTGCGTCTGTATAAAGGCTGGTAATGGTCTTGACCCCCTACCCTTTACCCTCCTCAGAAAGACAGCAGCAAGACAACTAGTTCATTAAAACGCCTCATTAGTCTTTTTCTGGTATGAAGGTTGTTCTCGAAGTAACACATTTTTGGAGGTCCATTTATGAGCCTCTAACTGGGCGTTCATAGGCTAATCAAACTCTAAAGAACTGTAGCCTTATTAGGGGATCAGTGCTTGGTGAGCACACAACCATTTGTCAATCCCCAATACCCTCTTTCTCTCTGAAGCCACCTGATGACACATTTGTAAGTAAAGTCCTGCTCTTTGTTAATCCCCCAGCTACATTTACTGTTCTCCTTAATTGTACCCACAGCCGTAGTGAGGAGGGACGTGGGTACTGGTGTTAGCAACACCACTGTAATGACCTGTTAGGGGAATAAATCCCGAGTAACAGAGGCATGTCTGACCTTTATTTTTAAAACAGGAAGAGAATTACAAAGCATTGACATCTTAAGATTGCTGACAGGTTGGTTTAGCCATCTGTCTTAATTATAGGTGCAGCCTGGCATACAAGTACTTTTTTATATAAATGTCTGATAGTTATTTATGCAAACAATAGTATAATTTACTATTATCTGGCAGTTTAGATTTTTGCAATAATTTTGGTGAGGCACTGATGAGATGTGGGCATGGCAGAACATGATGTGAAAAAAAAAAACTGCATAAGATGCCCACAGGGCAAATCAAATGGCTGCCTTCCCAGCATGCACTGCTGTGTGAGATACTGGTAATTAACTTAATAGGGGCCTTTAATTATAGTGGACGGCTGATTCGTGGCATGTGTTGATGCTCCCCCACTGGCCTAAACAACCACTTGCTGTCTTGTTAAAGACAAATGCTAATGAATCTCATAGCAGGTTGTCTGACAGCAGTGGGAAAGCATATTTTTGAAATGACATGACTGTGGCACTGGTCATGTGTGATCAAATCTTTGTTCAGCACACTCATATGCATTCATAAAATCGCACTGACGGGCATATGTACATCTATTGTTGTAATTAACCAGTTACTGCATCTCATGCTAATGTTTGGCATGTTGTCAGATAAAGAGCAGAGGTGTGACATAGCATCGCTTTACTCTGAAATGCTTCCCATCTCACAGATTAACAGGTCCAACTGATAAAGGAACATCCTGAGTCCTTAGTTTCTAGTAACTGGTCTAGTTTCTGCAGTCCTGTACGATCTCCCCATCATGTGCTACCAAAGAATCATTGACTAAGCAGTTAAAAGCTATAGAAAACAATTATGAAAGAGGTCAGAAATGTGAAGCAGAGGGGATAAAAACATCACTAGCAAATACCATGCTTCAACATTTTAATACCAATTTTAAAAGCAGGAAAACAAGGTAACAAGACATGAACGTGAATAGATAATCAGGACAAATTTATTGTAATGAAAAAAAGTTTTTCAAGCTATGCATGTGCACGATTTTTCTCTTTTTTCAACCATTTTGTACATTTAAGTGCAAAGTAACATGTAATAATTTACTTTGGCACAATTTTTAAACATAGTTTATATATGAAAAAGCATAGATTGGGAAAAATGAGGAAGAACAATAATCATTTTCCACTTACTAACAGCTCTGTTCCAATTTTGTGAGTTTTTTTGACAGTTGTAATGAAATAATCACAATAAACTTTTTTGTGTATTTTGCGATGCTTGACAATTTAGGAAGCTGGAGACGCACAATATGCTGTCAGCTGCCCAACCCAAGCAATAACGTGTGTTAATTAGTCTGATAAATTACGCTCAAAACAATGACATGTTTAAATAGCCCAATTTAGCTTGAATCCTAAATGAGATATTACATCAAAAGCCATCAATTTCCTCCTTTTTTTCTCATTTGAAGAGGCGTGTGCCTTCCTGAAAGCATTTTAAAGGTTACGATTTCCTTTGACGATAAAGCAGTACCTTTTAATGAAATTCTAATTAGTAATTTCATGGACTTTGTTATTAAGCATATCTGATTAGTGCACATTTTTACAGCACAGCTCTAATTAAGAACACTTACTGTATGGTTTCTAACAATTCGTGTTTCAAAGATGGAGCAAATATGTTAAAAACCTATTTGGTAAACAATAAATGTAGCAGTTCAGAGTTTTAATTAAGTTAAAGTGTAATTTCCCTCCACACCCTCTCGTTCCATTATAGTGTGGCAGCAGTTCTCCAGAAATTAGTAGAAGTGTTTGCTTCTTTTGATATTTAGTCACACTGAAACTTAATTTAAACTTTTTTCAATAGACGACTAATTGAACGATATGAATTTTTTGTCACTGTATTTTTTGACTGTAGAAGACCGTTAGGAGAAGCTTTCACTAGTATGCAAATTTGCATTGTACTGATGACAGGAAAATGTGGTGGGCGAATTCGTTTCAGACTTTCCACATATGCGCAGATGATCTGTGATTTTTAGAAATACAGCCGTTCTTTGAGAATATAAATAAACCGACAGAATTTCTATTATTACCATGATTGCGTGGTGGAATTTGTAATCAAATACTGTATATATTTGCAATGAAAACTACATCAGATTGACCTGGTTTCTTGAGAGCCATTGATTCTTTTTGCTCCGCACCTGACATTGACTTCTCAAATGGTCCCAGTACAGCCCCCTGTGGGACTCCCGCAGTCCCAAACTGCCAGCGTGTTTCCACAGTGGCGATTTGTTGGGCCAATGACTGACACCCCAGTACAGGAGAGCCTATTTAAAGTCCACAAAGCCCCACAGACCACCCCTCCAAACTCAAACCTTATCCCCCTCACCCCCACCCTTCTTTAACATGAAGTCTACCTTGTCAAGTCACAAGCAGGACCCGTAATTTGGTCTAATAATTACCAGACATCACCACAATGAAACATCAGTGTCTGAACTTCTTTGGGCCCAAATGAATTTTAATACATTTGGAAAAGGTTGGCCGGAGGTGGGAAAGGGCTTTCCAGAAAGAGGGAGGAGGGAGCTCACATGTGGAAGCACTTTAGGAAGTGATAAATGATTTGAAATCCATTGCGTACCCTAGAATGGAAATTAGGCTGAACAGGTGTTAAATGGTAACCGCTGGTACATTTTTTTTTAATCGGGATGGAAAGGGGTTCCTGGTCTTTGGGATCAGAGCAGAGATGAGGTGTCAATCTGAGACTAAAATGGTTTAGAGTCTGCAGGCTTTAAACCTTTGACCTGAAGGCCTGGACTCTACTGATCGCTGCTGCTTTTGAAGAGCTTTACTACTGTGCAAATAAATACTCTTCTGTCTATAAGTTGTGTGCTCTGGCTTTTGTTGCTTACCCTGGTCCCTTTAGAGACTACATGTATGCTACTGCAGAAAGTGAGGTCATGATATTACTGAAACAGTGATTGAAATAATTTCTTCTTTATTTATTATGAAATCAGAGTTTAATGCACCTCCAGCAGTTTGAACATTTCAATACTAAGATCTGAAAATCAAAGTTTGTGTTACTGGAAATGGTGTTGTTAAATGAACTAAAATTATGAAAAATATTTTTGTTAATAAAATATAAATATCATATGAAAATCGAAAATTAAAGATGTTGCATTAGTAAGTAACTGACATAAGTTAAAGTATTAAAATAAGTAGTTGAAAATAAATTTGAACTGAAATAAAAATGAAAATAGAAATGAACTATTATTCTAAATATTATTATTTAAAAACAATTACAAAAAAACACATAACATTAATAATAAAAATTAAACTAAAATGAAAAATAATAATATAAAAACAAAAGCTAATACAAAATTACAAAAATACAAACTAGTACAAAAATAATACTAAACACTACTGTGAAATGTAACTGTTTTTCATACATAAACACACACGCACAAATGCAGTGTTTTAAATATTTGTGAAGTGGTCAGTCATATTTTCTGTTTTGATACGATACTCCAAAAAAAAAAAAAAAAACTTTTCTGGATTACTTGGCAACCCAGCCAAGTACTGAGTAAAACTGATACATGCTGGGTTATTTTAACCTAGCTTGTTGGGTTTTATACATTAACCCATTTGCTAGGTTGTTTGACATCAGTCAGTTGGATCAGTCAACCAATTGAAGGTTTTTCATTTTAAATATAAAAATCTAAAAAAAAATCTGGTTTTATATATATAAGAACAGTTCATAAACCATATTTTTTATTCATCATCAAGTCAGTCTTTTATAATCATAAAATCAAAAACATTCAGTAAACTAATTGAAATAAGTTGAGGTACTAAAATAACTACGCTCTAAAAAATGCTCGATTACAAACAACCCAACTTAGGTTATTTGGCAACCCAGCACTGGGTAAATATTGGACAGAATTTAATAAAATTGGTATTATTTTGACCCAGCTTGTTGGGTTAAATGTTTTTACCAAACATGCTGGGTTGTTTTATTTAAGTCAAGTATTGTTTAAAAATTATTTTATTGCTGACTTAAAATGGGCTGGAAATTAAAAATCACACAAAGAGTTACAGAGGCAACAGCAATAATTAAAAGATGATCATTTATTATTAAGTAAGAACACCCACAGACAAAAATATAAGACAAATTAAATTTATTTAAATGAATACAGCATAGTTTACAATATTACAAACATTTAAACTCATTTAACAAGCATTTTAGAAAAAAAACATTTAAAAGTAGCATTTTAATTGTATTCAAATGTATTTTAAGTGTATTCAGTTGTTCTCTGTAATCACTTTTCATTGAAATAGCGCTAATTCTCATGCCGCTGTGTTGGCGAAATCTAAGGCAGTAATGGGCTGCTGCTCAGGCAGACAGGCTCAACCCAGCGGTTGAGTAAAAAAAAATAACCCAATAAAAATGCAGCTTAGCAGCTTAGTTACAGAAAAACTACCCAGCACCTGGGTAAAAATATTAAAAATAACCCAATAAAGTGACCCAACAAGCTGAACCCAGCGGTTGAGTAAAAAAAAAAAAATCCCAATAAAAATGACCCAGCAGCTTAGTTACAGAAAAAGTACCCAGCACCTCGGTAAAAATATTAAAAAATAACCCAATAAAGTGACCCAACAAGCTGAACCCAGCATTTGGGTTAAAAAAAAACAAAAAAAAAACAGCATTTTTGAGAGTGCAGAAAAACTACTCAGCACCTGGGTAAAATATTAATAACAACTAAATTAAATGACCCAGCAGGCTGAACCCAGCATATGGATTAAAAAAAAAAAACAGCATTTTTTTAGAGTGTAGGACATGACAGAAGCAGCAGCCAATGGAAATATGTGGAAAGAAAACTGCTGTCACTGTTCCAGTTCATTAAATGACATATTCATGTTTGAAAAGTTACATCAAAACATACTGTCAGACATTTAAGTTTTAATCCGTCAAATACATAGCACAACCACAGGTGCAACAATGACACAGTAGATCAATAGTGCTTCTATTATAGTCAGTGAAGTGTAACATATAACAGCGAAGTCGCGTCATGTTTCAGTTCTGGTCGTGTATTTGTTTGGCCGGAAGTGAAACTTTCATGGTGGCGCCGGCGCGTCGTTCGCTTTGAGTGTAGATCCGGTGCATGCTGCATTTGTACAAGGCTAGCGTTCCAAGCAGACATTAGCTGCGACGTACATTTAAACAGAAAAGGAAAATGTGAGATTGCAGACATTTTCCTAGTTATACAGCAGAGATGGGAAAAAACTAAGTACAAATGCTTCATTACTGTACTTAAGTAGATTGTTTCAGTATCAGTACTTTACTTCACTATTTATTTTTCTGACTACTTTTCACCTTTACTCCTTTAATCTTTACATAAATATCTGTACTTTCTACTTACATTTTCAAACCAGGCTTGTTACTTTAGTTTTAATCTGCATTTGGTGGATCACCATTCCATGATGAATCTCTAAATCATGAATCGGTTAGTCTGTACTGGCAATGCGATTCGGCTCTCGCGTGCGCTCCGCGTCTCCGCCAAACGGTTTCTATCAGAGTAATCATTGCAAGTGACTTGAGAATGGAATGGATCTGAAAGGCAAAACCATTGACCAGGACTTCAAGTGCAGGTCAGTTTCATCTGTAAATAGGCTGCTGTAGTTTTGTCTTCATTTATTTAGTTAAGTGCTAGCAACTCTTAGCAGTAGCAGCCAGAGAATTAATAATACTGTAAACTAAACTAAACTAAATTACAATTACTCAAAATACTGTATGCAAAAGGACATCATCATTATCTACTGTAAAGTCATAGTAGTAATTTAGCAAACAAATGTTATGTGAGATCGTTTCATAATACGTTTAGAGGGAGCTAGAGCAGTAACACAACCCTTACGAAAATTAAAACCAAAAACCATGGTTACTATAGTTAAACCATGGTAACCACAAATTAACCGTAGTTTTGCTACACTAACCATAGTCTAAACATGTAATTTGAAGTAAAACTACGGTTGTGAATTAAAACATATTGTAATCAATCCAGCAAAAAACATGGTTAATTTTAATAAGAGAAAATATGACTAATGATAAAGCAATAACATGTTTACAATAAGAATTTTTATGTAAAGATATTGTCATAATGTAATTATTATTGTACTATTTTTGACATTTAGGCAATTTATAAAATATAGTTTTACTAATCGTATAGTATTTAAGTAATTTTATGACAAAACACATGGTCATAATGTGATACTTTAAATTTAACTAAAATAAAGTTATGTTATTGCAAATAGAATACAATGAGGTGGAGACAGTTCTGTTCATTACAGTAGATGGCTGATGGGGGAAAGGGACATGTACAATAAAATTTGTGTAAAAAAAGTAAACACACTAAGTGAGATGCAGAGAGATATCATGGAAAATACAGAGACTGAAAAGGAAAATGGAAATCAATGTGCAGCTCAAGAGAGAACCTTTAATTATTTTGTTTAATTATTAGGTTTAAACCTTTTTAAAAAAAAATGTGATGGCCATACAAAAAATAGGTGGTTTCAGAATTTGTTGTGGGTGAATGGGATAGCCTGGATGAGTGTGGGTTTTTACTAGCCTGAAATTTTGTTCCAGTCCTGCCCTGTTCAAAATTTTAAATGTAAATTATTTTGTATTAATGTGTCTATATGACTTGAGGTCCAGTTAATAACATGACACTAAAACAGGTAGTACTAATGGGAAGTACTTTTTACTTAGTACATGTCAGAACTCATACTTCTTTACTTGAACTTGAGTAAAAAAGTGTAGTCAGTACTTCTACTTTTACCAGAGTATTTTTAAACATGACTATCTGTACTTCTACTGGAGTGAAGGATGTGTGTACTTTTGCCATCTTTGTTATACAGTAATAATCTGATACGAATACAATGTAATACAAACCTTAATTTCATTCAGGTTTTTTCCTGTCAGTCAGGTTTTCTCTCAGGACAAAACACAAAATGACTAATTACAAATGTATCTAATTTTAACCGCTTTGGCACAGACTACCCAACATTTGGTTATGCTGAGAGAGGGTTTTATCATTTGTACTGACAGTAAAAATGACCCAGCAGCTGAGTTATAGAAAAACTACCAGTACATGGGTAGAAAACCCAACAAGTGGAACCCAGCATTTGGGTTAAAAAAAAAAAAAAAAACAGCATTTTTTAGAGTGTACTTTTAAATTTGTTACAACTTCTTAATATACAGTAGCCCCAAAAGTATTTTGAGATTACAGTCTGAATGTTTTGCGTTAGATAGCAGAATATCTAAGCATGTGTCATTTGCCAACAAATGATACAAGACCCTTTGTCAACACTAACTTGGTGGTCTGAAGGTGATTTTGGTAGATATATGAAGTCAGTTCCCCTCAAGTTCACACAGGTGTTCTGGCAGATGTAGATGTCCAAGCAGGTGTAGTTCATCACATTAACTATGAACATGTTCCACTAATGTTTGACAACCGCAAAGTCTCCAAATACTTTTTGCCTTCATTGTTTAAAACTGAACATCCATCCATCCATTTTCCAAACTGCCTTATCCTCTGAAGGGTCATGGGAGCTGGAGCCTTTCCCAGTCTCTCCCAGTGGCTGAATGAGTGGCCAATTAATCCAGAATATATTTGATAATACCGAATACCTAACTGAAATCAAAATGAAATCATGTCTCTGGTGATATCTTAATGGCCTCTTTTTAATGTTGTTGACATAGAGGCCCTCAAAGTTAAATCCCTCTAAATAGTTTGAGACAAATTAAACAGTTTCCCTTTTAGTGATACGAGCTATGCAGACTAATAAATTATCTCATAATTGTAATTTGTCGGACGGTCTGTTTATCTGTTTGTCTCTTTCTCCCTATCTGTTTCTCCGCGCGTCTCTCTGATTCTCACACCCACCCGTCAAACGCTCGATTTTATGCAAAGTTTGGGAAAAGCGCTTGAATTGTCCACTTGTTTTAAATCGAAACACTCTCGGCTTGTTTGGTGCCAGCTGTCCAAACACAAGAGGCTGAGATGATGATGGTAGTTTAGGGGGTTGACGAGAGGGCGGCTCAGTCTGATGACGATGTGTTATATTTCTCCCTGACCCCAACACATCCCAGAATGCATTACAGCGTAGCACACTCTAATCAGGCAGCGCACAGTGGGGAGATGGACAGCTGGTGAGACTATTTATTGTAATTCAAGTTAATTTACATCATACCTATAGGCTGGCCCACAGCCCAGATGGAACATAATCCTATCTGTTCTCCAACACGAGTTAACCATTTCATTAGCCCGAGAACACTGCAGGAGGCTTTTTGGCCTGTGTCTTCACCTACGTGGTGCTTTGCCATTGTTTTGCCATATTGCAGTTTTATGGGAGTTTCATTGGCTGTTTCATTAATGGACAAACTAATTTACCAGATCCTGTCTGCTTTAAAACTGCGGGAACAAAGGAGTGGGAGGGTGGAAATCAATCTTAGCCTTGTGGCAGAGCTGCTGACCCGTTTATGCTTTGAAGACGGTCACTTTAAAAAAAGAAAGGGAGGGAAGGGAAAAAAGAAAAGGGGAAAAAAGCATCTCAGAAGTTATTTAACTACAAACAACGCCTACCTTCCCCATTCCAGCTGCATAATCAAGCATAATAAGTGGCCTGCAAAGGTCCACTTAATGTATTTCTAACACCGCAGACCAGCTAATCCTGTCAGAGAGAATAAAATGGAAGGAGGATGTGTGTGTGTGTGTGTTGGATGGGTGGTGTTTGTGTGTGTGTGTGTAAGCTGCAGCATGGATTTGAATGTTTAACTCCATGAAGCCTCATATTTCTGCCCAAGTGCGGATCCATTTTTCCGCTTTAGTGGCCATCAAGGAATAGAGAAAATAACAATAACAGCAGGGGCAGGCCAGCAGCTCACAGTGGACTGAAATATGCCTGTAATGACTGCTCTTATTCTGCCTCTAAATGGAGACCTCCTCTGTCAGGCTCTGTAAAGCATATCTGAAACTCTGTGTAATATTCTTACAAAGAGACGTGAGTACAAATCTGAAATTTTAGTGTGTTTACCTTCAAAAAAGCAGAAAGCAAATGGGGTAACGGAACATCTCTATCACAGAAGTCATTTTGATAAGACGTGGTACTTTGAGAAGTTCTTAGTTCTGCAGTTCCGTTCGAGCGATGCACCCTTGCTGAACTTAGGTAAAGAGATTTACCAAAAAAAATTCATCATTTGCTTACCTTTATGCTGTGAGACTTTATTTTTTTTTCTCTGGAATACAAATGTATATTGAAAAATGTATTTTGTTGTTCATACAAAAGTCAATGGAGTCCAGTGCTGTGCATTGTTGGGCACCATTGACTTTGTACAGACAAAAACAGTTAAAGTTGTGTTCAACAAAAGAAAGAATGGCATATAGGTTTGGAACAACATGAGTTAATAATAAAACAATTATATTTTTTGATGTTTTTTCACCATATAAAGCTCTAACGGTAACACTTTACAATAAGGTTTCATTTGTTAACATTAAGTAATGTATTAACTAACATGAAAAAACAATGATCAATACATTTATTACACCATTTATTAATCTTTGTTAATGTTAGTTAATAAAAATCGTTCATTGTTTGTTCATGTTTGTTCACAGTGCATTAACTAATGTTAAACACTTGTCATTTAAATGCATTAGTAAATGCTGATATTAACTTTTTTTTGAGTATCATATTTTATACATGAGGCATTAATGTCTCATATAATATGGTATAATGAGAATATAGAGGAATAAAGCAAAAATAGCAGTTTGGTGAAGCTGCTGGTATTGTTATGGCCAAAATGTATGAAATTCTGCTTGCAATGTAAATAAATGGGATCTGTATAATAGTATAGTTTACAGAAAATGCATATAAATATCAGCTGTCACTCTCTATCCCCCAAATATTTTTTTTATTAACATGTTTAGTTTTATAATCAAACTTCTGTAATCTTTATTGCAGAAGGCAAATCGTAGAATGCAATGCAATACAATGATTATTGAGAAATGTATAAATAAAAGCATGATGTATTAAATTTGATACCTACATTTTAAAATGATATTATATATGTGACCCTGGACCACAAAACCAGTCAAAAGGGTCATTTTTATGGGTCTGAAAGTTAAATAAAAAAAGCTTTCCATTGATATGTGGTTTGTTAGGATAGGACAATATTTGGCCGAGATATAGCTATTTGAAAATCTGGAATCTAAGGGTGCAAAAAAATCTAAATATTGAGAAAACCCCCTTAAAGTTGTCCAAATGAAGTTCTTAGCAATGCATATTACTAATCAAAAAGTTTTGATATATTTACAGTAGGAAATTTACAAAATATCGTCATGAAACATGATCTTTACTTAATATCCTAATGATTTTTGGCATAAAAGAAAAATCCATGATTTTGACCCATACAATGTATTTTTTTGGCTATTGCTACAAATATACCTCCGCTACTTAAGACTGGTTTTGTGGTCCAGGGTCACATATGGATAATCAAGTAAACTAAAAGTTCAGAAAATGTTAAAAAATGTTCATCTCGAAATATTACTAACAATATAAAAGTTGTTTACTTTATAAAAAGATTACACAGCAAAAAGATACATGTACCATGTTATACTTAGAGGCCTTTTACTTGCTGAAGCAAACAAAAAAAAAAAAACATAAAATCTGAAGGCATATTGTGTATAACAGTTTTTTCAGCAAAGTTGATAACTTAGAGGCCTTAGAAATTAGCATATCAAACGAGATACAGAAAACTTTATTGGGTTAATTACAAAATGTCATTTTGGGTGAACTACCCCTTTAACGCATTTTATTTTTTATTTTTTTCAAACTATTCTTATTCTGTTGTGGGTACGGCAGCAGAGCTCAAAGCCCCATGCTGAAGAGTTTGTTAAAGCGTGAAATTTAGAGATGCATGTGACGCTAGACCAGTCATGAGGCAAAACAAACAAAGACGTCACGGAAGACAAACAGAGATTTGAGTGCATCAGATGCCTGGTTCTCTTCCCTTGGCTCTGTCAAAACACCTTTCCCGGGATCTGTGAAACAGACAGGGTCCATTAGGAGCTCAAGCATATAATCACATCTCTGTAATGAGTTATTAATTAAACCAGGGGCATTCATTGCCCTGCTAACAGCCTCATAAACAATTGACTGGAGATTTGTGATTTTTGACTCGCTGACACCATTAAACAAATCAATATTGGGTTTTGCAGCAAGAGCTCTGTGCCTGGCTCTCCCTGGTTTTTGCCAATCAGCCGCGTTGAATACTAATAAGGGAATTAGTCGCCTCATATTCCGCATGTGTCCCATCAAACAGATCCTTATCGAGAGGGAGCAGAAGACTCATTTGCATGGAGGAAGACTCTGCTTTGTAGGTAAAGATTTCACAATATGTCATTCATTTCGGTTCGCTTCCCATCCTCCATCTTCCTCTCTGGCTGCACAATCGCACACACACTTCGCTTTTGCCCAAATGACGAAAACACGGTGTGCCATCGCTGGCCCCTAGGAAGCAGTTTATCCTGCTGTGACAACTCTTGAATGCTTCTTTAAATGCGCCTGCTTTCATGTTTGCGCAGTGTTTATCGTATTTTTTATTTATTTTCTGAAGCATCCTATTTTTCTAATGACGTCTCTGTCCTTTCTTTGAAAACGCTGCCGCCAACGAGCGGAGACCCAGCCAACCTCAGCTAGCGTTCGGTTCCTTTTGATAGCTGCGCCAATCTAAGTCGATAAATGTTGCACTTAGCACACCTAATGATGTTTACCATTCAAAGCGTGGAAAGAGAGGCTCTAAAGTGTGCTTTTATGTGTGATGTGTTAGCCAGAAAGCATGAGGAAAATCTTACGTGATTAGGCTGAGGACTGCGCCTAAAGCTAATCGGCACTACAAACGTGTCCACATACTTTAAAATGGTCTTGAGAAAAAGATCATGTAAATAAAATCAGGTTGAGTCTGTGCGATTCCATTTCCTTGAATGTAGAATTGATATGGCTGTCAGTTTAACTGATGTTTTAAAAATGTGAACCATTTTAAATGGGCGAATCTCATGGCGTGAGATGCTGGAAAAACAGCGAGATGTGCTGCATGCATGTGTACATAAACCAGCAATTAAAAATCGATGCAAGATGGAATGCAAGCACATGTTCTTTATGTGTGTGTGTGTGTGTGTGTGTGTGTGTGTCTGTGTGTGTGTGTACATATAACAAAATGGTGTATATATATATATATATATATATAACCATTTAATGGCTTTACAATATGTATATATTAATTTAATTATTCATATTTATCAAAAGGAAAAAAATAACCAAATACACACATACACTATCAGTCAAAAGTTTTTGAACAGTAAGATTTTTAACGTTTTTAAAGAAGTCTCTTCTGCTCACCAAGTCTGCATTTGATCCAAATACAGCAAAAGCAGTAATATTGTGATATATTTTTTACCATTTAGAATAACTGTTTTCTATATGAATATATTTTAAAATGTAATTTATTTCTGTGATCGAAGCTAAATTTTCAGCATCATTACTCCAGTCTTCAGTGTCACATGATCCTTCAGAAATCATCCTAATATGCTGATTTGCTGTTTAAGAAACATTTTTTTATTGTTATCAATATTTAAAACAGTTGAGTACATTTGTTTCAGAATTCTATGATGAATAGAAAGATCCAAAGATCAGCATTTATCTGAAATAAAAAGATTTTGTAACATTATACACTATACCATTCAAAAGCTTGGAGTCAGTATATATATTTTTATTAATAAATAATAATAATAAATGTTTTTTGAGCAGCAAATCAGAATGATTTCTGAAGGATCATGTGACACTGAAGACTGGAGTAATGATGCAAAAAATTCAGCTTTGAAATCACAGGAATAAATTACATTTTAAAATATATTCATATAGAAAACCGTTACTTTAAATAAAAATATTTCAAAATCTTACTGTTTTTGCTCTACTTTGGATCAAATAAATGCTGGCCTGGTAAGCAGTAGAGACTTCTTTGTAAAACATTAAAAATCGTACTGTTCAAAAACTTTTAACTGGTAGTGTATATATAGGTGCTTTTTTCCTTTTAATATGTGAATAATTAAAATTAAACAACAATTTAAGTAATTGATAACATGTAAACATTTTCATTAAAGGTTTTAATTCATAGCCCTAATAAGAGATAAAACCCAGCTCAATGTTAATTTGGTGCTATCAGGATACTATATATTTAATAGTTTTAATTAATGATTATTTTTGTATTTTCTTTTAAATTTTTCGTTAGTTTTTATTTATATTATGTTGTGTGTTTTTGACATTTGTATTGGTTATCATTTTTTTATAAATCAATATAGTCATATAATATAATTGATTTTTGTTTTAGTTGTAGTTATTTTAGTTCATTGAGTTAAACAATAAAAACGAGAAGAGTTTTTTTGGAAGGTAGCTAAAAACAAGTTTACGATTTTATATATACACATATATTTTATTGTATTTTAGTTAATATTTGTTTTATTTTGAGTAACATTTTTTCCTTTCTTTTAGTTTTTGTTAACTCTGATAACCCAGCCTAGGGTAAAACATCTGCAAATATGTTTTTCAGTGCACTTTATGACCTTCCATTTTCCAAGATATCTTGCATTCGCAATCTTCTATCTAAGTCAGTCATTCGGCAATCACTCTGCACTCATTTACACTTAGTATTCAATAAACCACTCTCTTAACTCAAGTTAAGGACATAATTATGCTCGGCCTCCCCCACTTCTCTGATCCTGAAATCATTATCAAGGCCCAGGTTTAAGTTTCACCAGGTGGACAGGGGAAGGAGAGAAGCACTCATTTACTCAAACCCAGCAGTGATACTGGGTCCATCCCTCCTCTCCTCACCTGAGTGCCTCACAGAAAGGAGTTGGCAGGGGGGAGGCCGTGCGGAGCGAACCCCTCGTGTGTGGTCGCGGCTCTGTGGGGCTAATGCAGGAGATTGACTCTTTAATTGAGGCAAGAGTGATGCTCATCATCTCTCATTAATGAGGCCAGTTAGAAAAGTGGGAGTGCGTGTTTGAGAAAATGAGAATGCGAAAGAGAGAAAAAAAGAGAGGTGAAGAGGCTCCGAGACATGCCTGACCATCTCCGGGTGGTTATTAGTCACGAATCGCTCCGTGTTGTGTGTGCGTATGTGCTTTCAGTCTACTTCAGAGCATCTAATGAGGCAAAAGAGAGGCTCGCTTATGATATCAGGTATCAATCACAGTCAATATGTCCAATTAAGATCAAAGCTCCACGTTATTTTGAACTTCCCTGAAAAGAAAAATGATCTCCTAATTAATATAGATTATCCAGGACAGACTGGAGGAAGAGAAAGGGACTGGTCTAGACGCAGAATGGGGTACCTCATGTGTTCACACCAGTCCCACTTAAACTGCTCCCTCTCTTGTGGTGCATAACAGCGAGGGATTATGGGGGGACGAAATGGGCGTCATTAAAAACCTGCTCCTTTGGGTTTCATTGAGAAATGATTGGCGATTAAGTGTTTGAAATCTGCTACGGACCAGCATTCGATCGAGAGAAAGAGCAAGAGAGAGGTGAAGTGAAACTCTATCTGTCCTGCTTATGCAGTCAATTTTCTCATTCTTTATCCCTCTTACTGCACCAGGATGTGTGTTCGCGGCTCGCGCCGCCCGGCGAGGTTGCCAAACTCATTTCACCTTGTGGACCTCAACTTGACTGCAAGCCAGACAACCCAACGTGATAAGGCCGCATTAAACCTTCGCTCTCCTAAGGGAGGGTTATTATACAGACACAGAGAGATGCCGCTCTGCATGTGAGAACAACAGGTAATGCTACAACACGCTAGCATCACGTTCGCAGCATTAAAGGGGGGATAAATGCGTGCCATTACCATTCATATCTACAGACGGGTAGAGAGTATAAAAGGAAAAGAAGACGACGAAGAGTTTCCCTTAGCCCGTACAGTCTTTCCAGCTATAGAATCGGGTTCTGGAAGTAAAAATCCTCGTCATTGTCTCCATAAGGGAATTTATACAGAAAGTTTCAATGACCAACCATGAACCTCAAGGTTGTTAATTGATGATGTGCACCTCTGCTGAAGCCATCAGTCTGTGTCCTATCAACTTTAACAGTGCACTTCTTGGTGTGGAACTACATCACCCTTGATCCAGCAGAGAAATATTGCTAGATTAGAGTAAAACCCATCCTACACTTTTAAACTACTTTTTGAATATTTTGCAATAGAAACTTAAAGGGATAGTTCACCCAAAAATGAAAATTACCCCATGATTTACTCACCCTCAAGCCATCCTAGGTGTATATGACTTTTTTTTTTTTCAGAAGAATTCAATTGGAGTTATATTAAAAATGTCCTTCCAAGCTTTTTAATGGCAGCGAATGGGTGTTGAGATTTTGAAGTCCAATAATGTGATTCCATCCATCATAAAAAGTGCTCCACATGGCTCTGAGGTGTTAATAAAGGCCTTCTGAAGTGAATCGATGCGTTTCTGTAAGAAAAATATCCATATTTAAAACTTTTTAAATCGTAATCTCTACCTTCCATTAACTGTCGTATGCGCGTCCACAAGAGAGTGGGGTTCCAGCGGATGACGTGGTACATAGGTGAAAACAGTAGCACAGTAGAGAGAGCAAAATCGGTCACAAATTAAAAGTACAAAACTGGGATTTGTAAATAAAAATGTCAGAGGATTTTTCATTTAAGCAAGAAAAGACTGGTTTTCTGTTGCTGTAAACAAAACTTAATTCTCAAGGGACTAGCATATTCTCACCGGAGCTTGCACTATGTACACCATCCGCTGGAATGCCACTCTCTCGTGAACACACGCATGACAGTTAGCAGAAGCTATAGATTACAGTTTATAAAGTTTTAAATGTAGAAATTTTTAGGGCTGCCCTCAACTAAAGATTTTTCTGGTCGACTAGTAGTCGTTCATTTTACGCATTAGCGGACTAGTAGTTGCATGTTTATTATTAAACAATATAAATCATAGTAATGAAACTTTAATTACCTACACAGACATGCAAAAAAGCCACAGCACACCGGCAGATATAATAGTTATGAATGTGTCAGGGGAAAACAGAAAAGAGACTGCATTAACGCTTTAATAATCTGTTGATAAACTAGTGCTTTCTTTGTTTTTGGCTTAAGAGATGAAGTCGGCGATACTGACTCGTCATCTCCTCAGTAGTAATGCGCCTGTATGTATGTTTCATATAACATTATTACATAATCTGAGAATATCTGTTTTTTTATTTGAATTGGTTCATTTGAAAGACATTTCACTCTCTATAGATATATTTTTCAAGTCTGTAAGGCAAGTATGCAGAGTTTCGAAATTTCACACTCGAGTTCACAGAGACCGAAATGGCAGAAAGCGCATCTTGTTTGCTTTCATTATTTAAAAAAAACACAATTTTTTGTTGTTATTGTGAGTGCACACAAATAAACGTAGAGTCTTTACGGATTCTAAAGATGTATTACTTTTAGCAAGTGACCGCACCGGCGCCTCCATCTGTCATGCAGTACGTGTGCAACTGGTCAGCTTGCACACTTCGCACTTGAAACTTGAATAGCGCACATTTTTCTAGGTTAACATTAGATTGAGCTGTCATGGAAAGTTGCTACTACATGCATCTTTTAGATGAAAATTTGGTCGTTGAATGATAGGTGAGCGTTTGAATGTCCTGCCCGATGTAGTATATTACCACATAAACCAGCTGTTAACTATCTATCCGTCACAAACTGCATGACTTCGCCACTTCCTGTGGAATCTTCATGTGGAAAGCGACTAATAAAATTTTGGTCGACCAAGCCTCCTCTTGTCGACTAATGATTAGTCGACTGTTAGGGGGCATCGCTAATATTTTTCTTTCAAAAATGCATTGATTTGCTTCAGAAGGCCCTCTAGAGCCAAGTGGAGCACTTTTTATGATGGATGGATGCACTTTATTGGACTTCAAAATCTCGACACCCATTCCCTGGCATTATAAACCTTGTAAGAGACAGGACATTTTTTATTTTAACTCCAACTGTATTCATCTGAAAAAAGAAAGTCATATACACCTAGGATGGTTTGAGGGTGAGTAAATCATGGAATAATTTAAATTTTTGGGTGAACTATCCCTTTAAGACATACAGTTTCTGTATTTATAATGAACAACTTTAACTTTTTTTCCTTAACTTTTAATTTCACAAAATATTTGCCCTTGTGTCCAAATCAAAGTTTTTAATGTTCTGATTCATCTCTGAGCTGATTAGTTTGGCTCATATCTATCTTTATTTCAAAATCTCTATGAAAAAAAAAATAACGAATTGGAAAAAACTTTAATAGTGGCTGTGCACTGTTGCTCTCTATAGCAATCTGGAAATGGTTGATGGCCATTACCTGGCTTGCACATGGTTTGTGCTTTCATCTGCAGCGTTAAGTCACCATCATTGCTGTGGTGGTGAAAGTGCTGACAGATATGTTCTCACACTCACCTGCGGTACTCCATAATTTCTAGTGATGTAGTCATAGTGATAAGTTACCGAGTTACAGACATTAGTTTTCATTGCATCTTCAAAGAAGGCGAGTCGACGCAAGATGGTCAGATTCTTTTGCACAGCACATGTGGGACTTAAAATCAAAGATGTGGTTTATAGTCTAGTAAGCTTACATAAACTACATGGAATTTGCAGTGGAACAAAAGGCTACAATAACAATAATGCAATAATAATATTGTGTTACTAACTTTAAAAGAGTATCAGTGACTGGACCCAAAGAGAAAACAATCAATGACATCACTCCGTGGTGTATTAAACTTAATGTGGCCAAATGATTACTAACAGGGGACATTCTTAGTACTTTGGCTAACATTTTGGCAAAGTTATGACAAATATTTTTCCAGTAACATTAATAGAACTTTCATTCAGAGTTATCTGATCTTTAATAATGTTCTCAAAACATTATCATTTATAGAACTTTTTTCTGAAATGTTTTCAGAAAACTCTTGGAAGAGTCAGCACAGTACTGGCTCTTCCAAGCTTTATAATGGCAGTGAATGGCTGTTGAGATTCAATAGTCCAATAGAAGTCCAATAAAGTGCATCCATCCATCATAAAAAGTACTCACCACGGCTCCAGAGGTTAATAAAGGCCTCCTGAAGCATATTGATGCGTTTGTGTAAGAAATATATCCAAACATCCAGCCTACGTCCTACATCATCCGCTGGAACGCCACTCTCTTGTGAATGTGCGTCTGACAGTTAACGGAAGCTAGAGACTACGGTTTATAAAGTTTTAAATATGCATATTTGTCTTACACAAACACATCGATTCACTTCAGGAGGCCTTTATTAACTTCATAGAGCCATGTGGAGCACTTTTTATGATGGATAGATGCACTTTATTGGACTTCCATTGAAGTATTGAATCTCAACAGCCATTCACTGCCATTATAAAGCTTGAAAGAGTCAGGACATTTATTAATATAACTCTGATTGTATTCGTATGAAAGAAGAAAGTCATATACACCTAGGATGGCTTGAGGGTGAGTAAATAAGGGGTAATTTTCATTTTTGGGTAAACTATCCATTTAAAACATTTAAAAAACTGGACGTTTTAAATGTTGAGAGAACAATGGACAATTAGAAAAAAACATTTTTATACATTTTTAATGTTACAATAAGATTTTGTCATCCCGATCAATAAGCATCCCAATCAGGATCAATATCTCAATAACAGTTTCTTTTTACCATTTAAAAAGCATATGCTGCATTTTTGTCAAGACAACTTTGTTTAAGAGTGGTAAGAGGACCTGTGTTTGCGATATGTGGATATGTTAAGTAGTCTATGCGGTACAAACTAAAAGCTGTGGGGTGAGCAGGGTGAAGAGGCAGCCTTAGTCCACTGGACAGGTGTAGGTAAACCGATCCTGTGCCACCCAGGTTCAGGATGAACTTGAGACGTGTCTTCACCGTCCCTCAGAGGTGGAGGTCAGGAGGATCGTCCAATCAGCTGCAATCAGAGAGAGAGGACCCCCCCCATCCCTCCTCTGAACCAATGAAACGGAGACAGGTCACCCCGGTCCAATTAAGAGTCATAAAACATAATCAAAATTCAAAGGCTAGTCACTGCGGTCTCCATTACTGGGGTTGGTCAGGCTCTGAGGCCAGCACTGATATCTGTTGACCATGCGTTAAACAAATACATTGTGTTCATAGGCCTGAGCGTCACATCTCAGGTGAACTTGACACAATGGCCTGAACCTGACCATCAATAGTGACCTATGCATGCCTAAGCAGCGTTCAATGAAATAAAGAACTTTGACGAGGTATAAATGTGCTTCTGTTTGCTTCAAAGCACGTTCAATAAACACTGAATTGACAAAGCCATGAGAGGTTCTGTGGTTTGTTTGTTCATCGTTTAAGAAAATGCTCCTTTTTTTGGTATTGCAGTTAATTCTCTTGTAAATTTGGATTTGTGTTTTCTATTGTTTTGGTAAATATTACCAGCACTTGCATTGCTCACACAGTGAGAGAAAGACGGCTGCTAAGTCATGAAAAAAGTGTCTGATGCTCACTAAAGCAGCATTTGTTTGATCAAAAATACAGTAATATTGTTAAATATTATTTTTGAAAATAACCATTTTCTATTTTTAATATACTTTAAAATGTAATTTATTACTGTGATGCAAAGCTGAATTTTTAATATCCATTACTTCAGTCTTCAGTATCACATTAACCTTTATATGCTAATTTGGTGCTTAAGTATTTTATATATATATATAATCAAATGAAAGAGGAAAGTTAATAATATTGACTAATATTTGATTAATATTTTTGTGGAAACTGTGATGCATTTTTTTCAGGATTCTTTGAAGGATTCTTAGAAAGTTCAAAAGAACAGCATTTATCTGAAATATAAACCTTTTGTAACATAATAAATGTCTTTACTGTCACTTTTGATCAATGCATTTGCAATTTAATTTAGATAACTCAAGGTATTTTGGCAGTGGCAGTAGTAATATTTCATTTTTTGACATGGATTGCTCAATTTTGATGGCCATTTTTGGTAAATATGTCAAAATTCGAATATATTTTAAAATTTAATTTATTCCTGATCGAAGCTAAATTTTTAGCGTCATTACTCCAGTCAATAGTGTCACATGATCCTTCAGAAATCATTCTAATATGCCGTTTTGCTGTTCAAAAAACATTTTTTTATTATTATTATGATCAATATTTAAAACAGTTAAGTAAATTTTTTCAGGATTCTTTGATAAATAGAATGATCCAAAGGTCAGTATTTATCTGAAATAAAAAGCTTTTGTAACATTATACACTATACCATTCGAAAGCATGGAGTCTGTATTTATTTATTTATTTATTTTATTATTTATTTATTTTTGAGGGGAAAAAATATAGAAATTAATACTTTTATTTAGAAAGGATGCTTTAAATTTATCAAAAGTGATGATAAAGACATTTATAATGTTACAAATGATTTCTATTTCAGATAAATGCTGTTCTTATGAACTTTCCATTCATCAAAGAAACCTGAAAAAAATCTACTTAGCTGTTTTCAACATAATAATAATAATAATAAATGTTTTTTGAACAGCAAATCAGAATATTAGAATCATTTCTAAAGGATCATGTGACTGGAGTAATGATGCTAAAATTTCAGCTTTGAAAACACAGGAATAAATTACTTTTTAAATATATTAAAAATTGTACTGTTCTTTGGGTCAAAAAATGCAGGCTTGGTGAGCAGAAGAGTCTGAAAATAAAAAAAAAAAACATTAAAAGTCTTACTGTTCAAAAACTTTTGACTGGTAGTGTACGTTAAAGGGTTTTCATATGAATAAATGTTTTAAATGATCCAAAACACCACTATTAGTAGTTTGTCTAAATCTTTGGCATTGATCTGCAGAGCTTCAAGAGAAAGCTGTGTAAATTTATGTTGACATATTAAATATATTGGCCAATTATGTAGTAACACATTGTACTGTACTTAATACATTTCTGCAGCCTCCCCCTGTAATCAGCACATAATATGAGGAAAAAAACTCCATCTGGATCTTGTCATAACCTTTAAGGAGTGACACAACAGCTGGCGTACACAACGAACAGGAGAGTGAGTGAAAATTCGAAAGCATTTACTCAGATCTGACACTTGTTATATTCGGATTACACAGAAACATCAAGCTTGAACATATTTCTCATTTCTCCACTACACCCCAAACAAAGAGCCACATTATGAGTAATATTCTTCCGGCCCAGAGGGACGTTCTGGCCTGGGGCAGCACCTGTGGTTGACATCTCAACTCAAAACCTGATTAAACCTGCCCATCAACCCTGTAGGCCTCTACACCTGTCCAACAACAAACATGTCAGGGCTTTCAGTCTGCACTCGAGGTGATTCTTCGTTACACAAACATGTATACTTAAGATGACGTGTGACTTATGTCTGTCTGATTCTGTGTGTGTCTAAATGTGTTTGTGTTAGACTGTAAATGCATGTGTTTACTTGCAAAAATGTGCAGTTTGTTTGTTATCAGTGTATTGCAGTGACAATGACAGGCTATAAAGCATTTAAAACTACATAAAACCATGATCAAAAGTGCAGGACTTTGGCTTTATTGATGTTTCCCTTCTCAGGTTGAGACATGTCCACTAATGACCAAAGACATGGTGGTTTGTAGCCAGTGGCTTTGGCTGTGCGTAATGATAAAAGCATGTCATTGCTGCTTCCTCCCCCTGCAGTGTGCTCATAGGATATGAAGCTGGTAGGAAATTAGGCTGAGATTTGTAGAACTCCTTTCATGTGTCTGACGGCCATATTGTTTTATTATTTTGGTACAAGCTACAGAGCTCTTACAGGAAATGGCATGAGGGCCAAGAATCTGTGTCTAAAAGTTATAGTAGACTCGCATAAGTTTAATGTTTATGTGTGCTAGTGTATGTCCCAAAGCACTGGAATAGGATCAGTTTGGATGGATGAATGAGTGTGCTAGCATTTTGGGAATATTAGTGTATATTCAACTGAGAGGTTTTCTCAAAATCTCAGAAAATGCACTTGCACTTCTCAACTGATATTTTGATATTTATTGAACTATTAAACATGATGGAAAATACATTATTTGTGTCCTAACATACTACACACTGGGCACTTACTATGTATTCTACCATGTAGTATATGAATTTTATCTGGTTAATTTGTTCTTCAACATCGTTGAACATTCCACTTTGTTTTTCTGGTTAATTACGTGCATCGTTCTGGAATATATATAGTGCACTTTTTCAGCGAGAACATACAACATACTACAAAATGGCATAGAATAGTGAATAAATACGCAAAAACATATTTATATTGAGGTGTAGACTATATTTTTAGATTTGCATTTATATACACAAGATTTATAGATATATATTCTGATTTACAATTATATAATAACTATATATTCACAATTTACAATTATGTTTTAAAACTTACAACTATATTTTTGGATTTAATTCTATTTATTCAGACTTTTAACTATATATTCAGATAACTTCTATACATATATTCATGGTTTGCATTTATATATTCAGTTTTTTATCTATATATTCAGACTTATTTATATAGCAACTTTTATGTGTATATTCAGAATTATACATACATGTATAATGTTATGCAGTACATATTCGAATTTACATTTATATATTCAGACTTAAAACTATATTTAGATTTACTTCTATATATTTATGGTTTACATTTTTATATTACAATTTGTATCTATATATTCAGACTTATAATTCTATTCTCAGATTTACATTTATGTAGTCAGATTTATAACTATATTTTGATTTACATTTAGACATAGATTTTTAAATATATATATATTGAAATTACTTGTATTATAACTATAAATTCTGATTTACATTTATATATTCTGATTTATAACTATATATTCAGATTTGCTTCTATATAGTCACTATTTACATTTATAATTTCTGGTTTTATATAATTAGTCCTGTTTGTGTCTCTGTGTGCATGTTTTTGTGACATATCAGGACACAAATTTGTATAATGACATAGGTATTACAAGGAGAGGGTGAAATATGAGGACATTCTGAGTGTCCCCATAATTCAAAAGGCTTATAAATTAAACAGAATGAGTATTTTTGAGAAAGTTAAAACGTGCACAGTTTCCTGTGAGGGCTAGGTTTAGGAGTAGGGTTTGTGTAGGGCGATAGAAAATATTGTTTGTACAGTATAAAAGCAATAGAAGTCTATGGAAAGTCCCCACAATTCACAAAAACAAACATGTTTGTGTGTATGTAAATTGTGTGTATGTAAATAGATAGTAAAATAAATCAGGTTTATTTACTAATCTAAAACCAAAACCTTACTTGAAATAAAATAAATTATAAAATAAATAAATTACTTGAAATAAAATAAACATAAACTGAAATAATACATATAGGCAAAGCAACAATTCCAATTTTCAGGTATTTTAATTTGAAGTAATAAATAAAAATAAATAAATATATATACAGATATATTTATCTAAAAACTAATAAAAAAATAACAAACACAACCAAATCTATTTCAAAATAGTAAAAACTGTAATAGTTTTCACTGATACTAAAATAACACTGAAATGAAGTTTAAAAAAAATACTGAGGTATAAAGTTGTGATTTCAAAAAATAAAGTCAATATATAAAGTAAGGCAGAAACAGCATTCATAGATTTGTCATCGCACAAACTTGGGAAATATCTGAAATTGAAATTTATTTATGAATCCTTTGCTTGACGTAAAGGCTTTTTCCCCGCAATCATTTCAATTGTTTTATTCTAACATTAACTGAATTTACTTAAAGTTTTTCACATTACAGGTTTAACCACGTTACACACCCAGCGCCTTGTAGAGAGTGTGACTGTGTCGTTTTTATTTTCCCTCTTACATTCCTCAAGCTTAGCACTGTCATAAGTTATTTTCTGCTCCAGCGCAAACCCTAATTGATCGCCCTCAAAATCAGCTTTACATTGTATGGGAAGATGACGGCATTTGATACCGATATTATGCACCGCACTTGCCAGCTAATGCTATTTTTTCTGCTCTGGTGGAACCCGGCGTCTAGACAAAGTGTATGTACACAAGAACGCAGTAAGGATAAATGTTTAGACAGTCATTATTGTAATTTAAAAAATTTTAAGGTTGACTTGCTTTCAGATTGAGTTGACTCTGATTGTTGGAGTGTGTGAAGCTGCCATGCCTCGGCTTGCACTCGTTCAACTTTATTGCCGTCTTGCTTTAGACAGCTGAGACTCTTTCGAACATAGGATGATCTAATTACATAAATAAAGATCTGTTCTAGCTGTCAATCACTGTGTGGGCAAAGCTGCATCAAAACTTTTGTGTGACAGTGACATGTAGATGGAGATTAGAGAGCTGGAAAGTGGGTTGTTGACTGAGTCTAGCTTTGTTTGGTCATTATGTTACAAATGTGCCAAATGACGCGCCCAGCTTTCTTGCATGGCAGATGGTACGGCTGTAAATATTATTGCAAGTATGTCAACACAAACAGTGGAACAGCGCTAAAATACCGTTGATTTAGCTGTAAAACCATCTCTCATCTTCTTTAAAAGATTCATTTGAGAGATTCCAAGTCCATTTAGATCCAGTGACTACTGTTAGAGCAGTCTGCATTAGAACAGTTTGCATAAACACAAGTCCGAAGAAATGATTCAAATTACTGGAATTTGTGCACTCTAAGAAGTATAGAAAGGATGTGCCCATCTTAAAGGAGAAGTTCACTTCCAGAACAAAAGTTTACAGATAATTTATTCACCCCCTTGTCATCCAAGATGTTCATGTCTTTCTTTCTTCAGTCAATAAGAAACTACGTTTCTTGAGGAAAACATTCCCGAATTTTTCTCCATGTAGTGGACTTCAGTGGTGCCCCCAAGTTTGAACTTCCAAAATGCAGTTTAAATGCAGCTTCAAATGGCTCTAAATGATCCCAGCCAAGAAAGATGGGTCTTATCTAGCAAAACGATCAATCATTTTCGAAATAAATTGACAGTTTATATACTTTTTAACCTCAAACGCTCATCTTGTCTAAGTCTGCGTGAACTTTTTTTCGGTTCAATAAGTCAATACAGTTAGGGTACACTCTTAAAAATAAAGGTGCTTCACGATGCCATAGGAGAACCTTTTTTGTCTAAATGGTTCTATAAAGAACCTTTAACATCTGAAGAACCTTTCTGCTTCACAAAAGGTTCTTTGTGGCAAAAGTTGGTTCTTCTTTTAAAAAGGTAAGAAAGAGATGGTTCCTTTAAAGAACCTTTGACTGAATGGTTCTTTGTGGAACCAAAAATGGTTCTTCTATGGCATCACTTGAAGAACCTTTTGAAGCACCTTTATTTTTAAGAGTGTATGTTGGAAAACTCCCATCTCGTTTTCTTTCCCAACTTCAAAATCATCCTACATTGCTGCAGAAGTACCGACCCAGTGTTTACAAAGTGAACATGCAAAGAACATCAAATGCCCTTTACTAAAAAAAGGTAAAACTGTATTGAACCGGATTACACAGAGTACGCATGCACATTGCAGAGGCGAGACAAGACGAGCGTTTGAGGTTAAAAACTAAATAAAAAGTCAATTTGTTTAAAAAATGACGATCGTTTCGCTAGATAAGACCTTACTTCTACGGCTGGGACCGTTTAGAGCCATTTGAAGCTGCATTTTGGAAGTTCAAACTTGGGGGGACCAATGAAGTCCACTATATGGAGAAAAATTCGGGAATGTTTTCCTCAAGAAACATAATTTCTTATTGACTGAAGAAAGAAAGACATGAACATGGATGACAAGGGGGTGAGTAAATTATCTCTAAATTATCAAATTTTTGTTCTGGAAGTGGACTTCTCCTTTAAGACACAAGACAACTGTTTTAACCTACATTTTTCTCAGTTTAGCCTGAGGTTAAAAGCAATAACCATCAGTTAAACACCTGGGATGGAGAGTAATTCATCTGACCTTAAACAGCCACGAGCACAGGAAAAGAAAGAGGGAACATTAGCAGAGCCATCGGAAGTCCTGACGCCGCTTGCGCTTTAAAGCTGATTCCGCTGTCATTGTTTTCTTTACTTCTCCAGTAGATGAAGAAACATGCTAGCCGAATCAATCCAGCTTATCACCATGAGCTCATAAATGTCCAGGAGGATGTACTAATGACAATTTAGTGAGAAGGAAGTCAGCTGAGAAACCCAAACACACACACACGCATTCTTTCCCAGTGTGGTAGAGAGGTCATGGAGAGCTGAGGGGCAGATGGACTCATGGCTGTGAATGAAAGCTGGTTTGGGGCAGTGTCTGTCGGATGGATTGAGCTGATCACAAAAGCATACCGCACAGGATGCTGTCCCCTGGCCCTAACGAGAACTGAATTATTGAGTAACAGGAAATTAAAAAATTCTTGCAATGCCGATGCACTACTCTTAGCCGTTGCGCTGTGACTTGGACTGCCCCTTCTCTGAACTTCAGCCACCGAACAGGTTCTTTTTATTTTTTTTAATCTATTTTTTTTCCTTCCAACAACACTAATATGGGAACTATTAGAGTCATAGCAAAAATTGGTTGTTTTTCCATCTGGCTCTTTCTGCTGTGTTTCATTTCAGTCACAAAATTTACATTGTTTCGTCAAAGGACTGTGATAAACCCTACAGTCTCAGCAAAACTTGACATTTTTTAGGCTAAGTTCAGAGTCAGAGAGCAATGATGGTTGCTATAGCTTCAAACGAAACATTTAAATGAATCATCCACCTCTAATTCCCTAATCTGAGGGAATTATACTGTGCAGAAAACTGATCACTCAGGAAAACCCTCTGAACCTAATACCTAGTCAATTACTGTCATAGTGCAAAGTGCGCTGGTTTACGATTAATACTGGTATATAAAAGTTGTGAAAACATCTATTTGTCAAAGCTGTCATTTTGAGTCAAACTGTACATGGCAAAGGAAAACGGAGCTACATGGAGCTTATTGAATTTGCGAGGAAAGGAAAACCCATAGGTGGATTGTTTTAATGTTTGAACAGCATATGGAAGTTGTTCAAAAACCGTTTGTACTTCCCTGCTAATAAAGACTCTTACATCAGAAGGGTTTGTCGCGATTTGCTTAGTTAAGAGTTGGACCCAGCTAGAGGCTGATTTTGCTAAACATCCGAAGCGAAGACCTGCACGTGTGTTTATGGCACATTCAGTGCGGGGAATGCTCTGATGACCAACACAGGTAATGAGGTATGACTGTATTACACACACTAGCTTGAGTTGAATTCCCTGTGGAACCACTATACTGATTGGCTGAAGGGGCCCCTGCCATATTACGGTTAGCGATTAGCAATAAATATGACATCACTTTGCTCATACGTCTACAGAATTTAGGTTTGTGAAGTCTACTGAAGTCACAAAGATTAAATAGGAATTTAAAGAGATGGTATAACATACTAAATCGTAAATTTTAGGGCCAACATGAACCTATTTTTGAAGCAGGCCAGACCAGTGGCTCTCTTAGGTATGTTAAGATATGACTGAAGAAAAAAAAAAAAAAAAAAAAAAACATTAATATAATGTTTCTATATTCAAGTGAAAGTTGAAACAACCTTGTGGTACAGTTTTGTTTGGCAGTCCAAGGGGACTCATGTTTAAAAATTGCAACTGAACTTGACAGTCAGTGATCAGCATGCATTTTCACAGTATAAAAAAGAGCCAAAGATTTTGAGAATAACCCATTTTGTGTTGCACTGAAAAGAAGGGTTTCAAGTGACATGAGAGTGATGACAATTTTCTTGTTTTTAAAGCAAATCGAATGTGAATTGATTGGACGGATTGAATCTAGACATGCCCCAGCACTGGAGACAAACACTTTCAAACCTACAATAATGGTGCAACATAAACACTGTTTAAAAGTTTGGGGTCAGTAAGATTTTTACATCTAATTAAACAAAAGTCTCGGATTTTAAATTCTGTCCATTTTATTACAGTATTCAAACAATAAATGCCATTTGGCGCTGTTTAATGTGGAATGATACAGATCGCTGTAGTGCCTCAGTTTAAGAGACGTGCACGTGAACTAATCATCTCCTCTTTAATACCAGTTACATCTCAAAATAAACATGAATGAACATCTAAAGTGTTGAAAGAGTAAAACTTACCGAAATCCATATCCTGTCTCATGTAATCTCTCAGTCAATGATTCAACGGTGGAAAGACGTCAGTTTAACAGCTTGTAAACAATATGTCACGCAACCTCACATTTACCTCAGAAAAAACATATTCGGTGACAAACTCATTAGTCAGCTAGAAAATTGAACTCTAGAGAGGAACATTTTGCTAAATACAAGCTTCAACATATTCATTATAATTTTTACTATTTTTCAATATTTAATTTAAGTTTTAATAAATCTGTTGCGTTTTTATGACAGCCACCATTTAAATGTTTATATTTCAAAAAACAAATTGGAGCAGAAATATAATTATGTAAATTAACATTAAAGTTTTCTTTTAGAATAGTTTAGTATTATAATTTTAACATTCAATTCTATGGTAATGTAGTACCAACTGACTTTAATGTATATTTAACAGCAGTAGTTGAGAGATTTTTTCCTTGAGAAAATTTGCCATGCACTGTACCTGATATATATCCAAAATAATCTATATTGAATCGAATCACAAGCTTGTGAAACATAATTGAATTGAATGGTGAAATTTGTGTAAAAACCCAACCCTAGTAGAAACTGTGATACTTGCTGAATAAAAGTATTAATTAAAAAAATAATAATAACTCATACAGACTTCAACTATTTGTATGGTAGTGTAATTTTATATTTTTAATCAAGTTTGAAATGTTAAATGAGAATTTCACTTCCAGATCAAGTTTACAAATAATTTACTCACCCACTTGTCAGCCACGATGTTCATGTCATTCTGTCTTCAGTCGTAAAGAAATTATGCTTTTTGAGGAAAACATTTCAGCATCTTTCTCCATATAATAGACTGATATGGTGCCCCGATTTTGAACTTCCAAAATGCAGTTTAAATGCCGCTTCAAACGATCCCAAATGCGGTTGTAAAGCTGAGAAAGAAGGGTCTTATCTAGCGTAACGATTGGTTATTTTAATAAAAATAATACAATTTATATACTTTTTAATGCCAAACACTCATCTTGTCTTACTCTGCCTGGACTGGTTTTGTTCCAGTTCATGACAGTTAGGGTATGTCGAAAAGCTCCCATCTCATGTTCTCCCTCAACTTTGAAATTGTCCTATATCACTGTTTTATCTTTTTTGGTAAGGGTGTTTGATCTTCTTTGCATGTTCACTTTGCAAAGACTGGGTCGGTACTTCTGCAGTGATGTAGGATGATTTTGAAATGATTTTTGAAGTTGAGGGAGAAAATACGATTGGAGTTTTTCGACATACCCTAACTGTCTTGAGTCAGAATACACAGAGTTCAGGGAGAGAAAGGCAAGACGAGCGTTTGAGATTCAAAAGTATTTAAATTGTATTTTTTTTAATGAAAGTAACCGATCATTTCGCTAGATAAGACCCTTCTTCCTCAGCTGGGATTGTTTACAATCACATTTGGGATCGTTTGAAGCTGCATTTAAACTGCATTTTGGAAGTTCAAAATCAGAGCACCATACCAGTCCATTATATGGACAAAAATGGAGAAATGTTTTCCTCAAAAAACAATTTCTTTACGACTGAAGAAAGAAAGACATGAACATCTTGGATGACAAGGGGGTGAGTACATTATATGGGAATCTTTGTTTTGTAAGTGGACTTCTCCTTTAAAGGCACAATATGTACGTTTTTGCCGCTGGAGGGAGCATATTCAAAACAAACAAAGACCCAGATGCATAGTTTGATGACGCCTTGATTGTGTGTCTAATCATGGGAGTTGTAGTCTTCATTCCCACAGCTGATGCAATCCATCGGGACTCAAGAAATCATGTCCATGGATGAGCTAATGTATTAAAGACTTATTAAGATCACTGTAGTATGAAGCAGGGTGGGGCTGAAAGTTGTGGAAGCGAAACGAGGCCGCTGGAGCGATTGCTAATGAAGGACGGGCGCGATACACGGCTCAAAAGCAACAGAGCTTCTATTATGCCACAGTCGACTGCTTCTGCTTCTTCCAGTCATGCATATGTGAGGTAAAATAGCGTTGTTTTATCATACTAGATACATTTAAGTGTGTTGAAAGTTCTGTTATAATGCTACTCTGTGCTTTCCTCACCTGTCTAATAAAATGCATAACATATTAAAGCGTCTTTGGGGTTTCCATGTTTTCTACAAAATAAAACTGGAAAATTGAGGGTGTATGATGTCATTGGGAGTCTGTTACACTAGTTAAAATTGTTTATTTCTCTGAATTTAAACATTCTTGGAAACATTTGGGATAATGTAAGTCAGCAAAGTCAGCAAAATATTTAAAACTGTTCTAGTGGTTTTTGGATATTTTGTTAAAAAAATCTTACATATTGTGCCTTTAAGAGAGTGAGTAAATAATAAAAATTACATTTTTTAAACTCCATTTAATTATCAGTGATGGTTGCATTTAAGGAGTATGTGTCAGTTTTAATGGACATGGCTCTAGTTTTTTTGTTTTATATTTTAATCCGTTACGAATTTGCGCCAGTGAGTAGATCAAGGAAGCTATTTCAGTTTGCGGGCCTGTCAAACAATCTTGTCACGCACACACATTGCCAAAGTCATTATTTTCTTAAACTCTCAGCACTTGCTGAAATCCAGGATGTTTACAGTTGAAGTTTGTGGTAAACCTGTGGCTGTGTGGCAGGTGCTGTAGTTGAACTCCTGCTCTTTCAGATGAAGGATGTTCAAAAGGCTGTGGCTGGCATACAGAGTGATCACTCTCCACACTTTTATCTCTCTCTCCCCACATTAGCACATAAATGAAGCTTCACTTTGTCTCTGCACCGCTAAAACTCACTCGGAATAAACACTTCCTCTTATCGGTAATAGACAGATTTCTGACATCCTAAAAAACCCTCATACCGTTAATATCCCAGAATTATAATATTCCGACCAGGTGTCTTTGAGCATCCCGTTTATCTTGGTATTAGGTGTACACAAAGTTAGTTTGTTAGTTACATAAGCACAGATACACGGTGAACTGACAATTTATTATTCGTGTATGCTTGAAAATCATTTACAAACCACAGAATACAGTTTAAACAGTCCAGATTACATGAAACACACGTTTTGCTGTTTCTGGACGTTGACCAGATCTATTTCATGATTCAGAAAAGAGCCTATCACTCAGCATCCAGTGCAAATTGCATTCTCTGGCACACTCACACACTTTCTCATCTACATATGAGGCTGTTATAAACACCAGCAGGAGGTTCCTGAGCGTCGGATATATAAACACATTTTCGAGAGTGTGTCGATAATGAGCTGGAGTGTGATATAGCCAGCCAGCCTTGATAAGAGTGCGGACATACGTAGATGCCTGTAGAGGGGTTAACGCAACGGTCTGAAGACACCATTGTGATTTCAAACTGAGCTTATCACAGGGGAAGGAGCTGGCAGCCTCTTAGAAGGCATTATGGGCTTCTCTGTTTCTCTCGACTCATTTAACCACTCGTTCTGCATCTTTCTTTCACTTTTCATACTATGAAGCATGTGGAGCACAGCGGCATAAACTAAGATGTGACAGATGAGGAGAGTATACTCTGTGTTTCCAATATTTTGTACAATTTTCACAGAAACGTGATGTTGAAATTTCTGTCATCACTTATTCATCTTGTTGTCAATTCAAACCTGTTCTTCTGCAGAAAACGAGTCATAAAGGTTTAAAACAACATAGGGGTAAGTAAATAATCTTCAAAAAAAAAAGATTTTTCTTCCAGTGTATGTTTAAATTGGTCTACATCATTATTTCTATATTCTACTATTACTTATATTTAGTATTAAGTTCTTCCCATAAGAGTTTAGGACTGTTTTCACCTTATTTTCTTTATAGATCGGTAAGGGACCATTTAACAGCATTACTGTGTGACATTTGTTGTAATTATTCCATAAATCCACAAAGGTCAAAGACTCTGAGGGCATAAGTAAGGAGATGTAGTTCTTTGCAAAACTATTTGGACCCTTAACCATTCTCTCATTTAACTGCATAACCTACATTAAAATGTAGATATTTTTATTTCTAAGCACCGAAATTAATTATTTTGCACAGTCGCTGTGACTGCAGAAGCTTCTTCAGATGAAAAACAATTGCCCTAACGAGGACTCAATTGCCTTATAATTGGCCTTTACCTGTGAATTATTAAAATAACTACTACATTGTCTGGGTAGTTAAAAAAGAGGGATTTTTTATATTATTCAGGTCGTTATAGAGATTTCAGCCTAATTTAAAAACATTAATTAAAATGTGGCCCAAATCTTACACTGTGCACATGTCAAATCACCAGATCTGTTTCGTATGGAAGTGTTTTCCACAAGTGAGCATGTTTTTAATATAAAAGAAAAAAAATATTTAAAAAATATTTATGTAGGGGAGACTGGGGCCAGATGTCACACTTTTCACTCCTTTTCATTCCATAACTGAAATACTTAAGTACAGATACTACAGTTTTTTAATATTCTTAATTGGTTTTCATTTTTTATTTATCCTTTTTATTTAACGTATAATATATATAAAGTTGAAGTCAAAAGTTTACATACACCTTGCAGAATCTGCATTATGTTAAAGGAACACTCCACTTTTTATTTGAAAAAGGCTCATTTTCCAACTCCCCTAGAGTAATACAGATGTGTTTTACCGTTTTTAGCAACTTTTCATTTTTCGTCCGTCTTTGTACACGATGTAACTACAGAAGAGTCAAGTTTTAAATAGGAAAAATATTGAAACTCTTTAGTCATTTTATAGTGAGATGCTAATGGTCTAATCGGATTCAATGATTTCTGCTAAGCTATGCTAAAAGTGCTACCACCAGACCCGGCGATCGGCTGAATGGATTCAAAAATGGTAAAACACATCTGTATAACTCTAGGGGAGTTGGAAAATGAACCTATTTTCAAAAAAAGTGGAGTGTTCCTTTAATAATTTTACCAAAATAAGAGGGATCATACAAAATGCCTGTTAGTCTTTATTTAGTACTGACCTGAAAAAGATATTTAACATAAAATACGTTTACAAATAGTCCACAAATAATAGAAAATAATAGGTGAATTCATAAAAATTACCCTATTCAAAAGTTTACATACATGTTTTGTTTTGTTTTGTTTTTAGTGATATGTCAGTTGAACAGTCCCACAAGTAATTCGTTTTTTTAGCATTTTTGCGTATTTGAACCCTTTCCAACAATGACTGTATGATTTTGAGATCCATCTTTTCACACTGAGGACAACTGAGGGACTCATACGCAACTAATACAGAAGGCTCAAATGCTCATTGATGCTTCAGAAGGAAACACAATGCATTAAGAGCCGGGGGTGTAAACTTTTGAACCAAATGAAGATGTGTAATTTTTTATTTTTATTTTGCCTAAATATCTTTTTTTTTTCATTTAGTACTGCCCTTCAGAAGCTACAGAAGATACTTACATGTTTCCCAGAAGACAAAATAAGTTACATTTTACCCTGAATTTTAAATTCAAAAAGTTTTTACCCCCTGGCTCCCTCAGTTGTTCTCGGTGTCAGAAGATGGGTCTCAAAATCATACAATCATTGTTGGAAAGGGTTCAAATACACATAAATGCTGGAAAACCAAAGGATTTGTGGGACCTATAGGATTTTTCTGAAGAACAGCAAGCAGTTTAACTGTTCAGGACAAACAAGGGACTCATGAACTATTACTAAACACAGCTGTGGATCATTTAGGTAACAACACAGTATTAAGAATTAAATGTTTTGTTTTGTTTTTTTTTACTTCAGTTTCAGTTTTATTTTAGTTAAGTTAAAATACATGAAAATTGATTTAAGTTATAATTTAATAATTGTTTTGTTTGTTATGGGTTTAGTTTAAAAACCCTGATACTGTCACACTATATGGGATAAGCTGTCACAATAATATGAAGCCATTATACTAATTTTTTACTAAATTATAAACAGCAAAACAACTATGAAGCACAAATCAAAATGCAGAAGGTGCAAGGTAACCTACAAAAACTATTGTAATTAATAAATTAAAATAAAACACATGTAACAATCTTCTTCGACCTGACATTTATATTCTCATCCTGAGAACAAATCAGCCTTATTATATAAGGTCTTAATGTTTGCCAGGGTGGTTTAATTATGTTCGCTTATGTTCAGCAGCTATTATAAATGATATTATTTTAGCAGACCGAAATGATCACAGATTTTATCCTTATTTAAGACCAGGTGTTGTGTGAAACTAATACGGTTTGTTATAATTGGAAATGTATTTATATTGTTACTGAGGATTTTTTAAAGTAATATATAATAAAAAAAAAAACTTTCAAAACAGTGTTTGTTATGCGGTAAAGTGATCAGAGTCTATTCTAGGCCTTATCTTTGAATGAGTACACTACGGCAGATACTTCAGCAGAGTGTTAGTAAACTAATAAGCTTATTTATGCAGCAATGCAATCAAATGTATTGTTTCATTGTTATTGTGCAGCCTGTAATTATCAGTGATATGTCTATATGTTTATACACCCTTCTAATTCTTATTTGTGCTTGAGGGAATGTTCCCCAGCTTTGAAGGATGTCGGACCCAGCTGCTGGCACACTGGAGATGCAAATTACTGGCATAAAAGCAAATGAGAGGGGTCTGTGCCAGTACCGGGCCCGTGCCAGTCCTGGAGAGGCACGGACTTCTCATAACTCTTTCTGTCTCTCTCTTTCATTTTTCTTCTCTCTCTCTTTCCAGGGATTGGCAGGACCCTCAGAAAGCAGGGAGGAATAGACATTTTTTTAAAACATTAAAGGAGTTTAATGCATCCTAGCAAGTCAAAAATACCAAATTGATCAGTGCAACAGAAACATCTTCACATGGGAAATAATTATTGGACAGGGTGCTGAAACGCTGATGCCAGCTCCTTACAGGAACGCATTTTTAAAAGCTTTCGGATGTCAGCGTTATCTCGCATGGCCAAATTAAGGCCAAATGAGAAAAGTTTATCTGGTATTTTCGAGTATTGGAAGAGATTTGGGTTCATAAATCTTATACAAAGTGTGTATGTGTGCATAGAACTGTGGGTAAATCACATGAGGAGGGAGCTGAGGCCTCATGGATTAAAACGGAATGTTTTGTTTCCTTCTGTAAGGAAGCCACGAGAAGAGTTTTACAAGCAGATTAAACAGAACGAGTTAAACTGTTTGTGCAAATGCATGCTTGCTGTCTTAATGCGTGGAAAATCATGAGGTAAACTGATTACAGCTGACCACCCAAGACAAACATTCAGTAAAAGGAAAAGTGATTTAACTCTGCTTGATAATCACTTTCATCACTGCTTGTGTATTGTGATTCAGCATAGACTGGGTTTATCATTGCGGTCATTAGTTATGTTAGCTAGATGAGCTGTAATAAATTCATGGGAATGAACATATAGTGCAAGCTAAGTCTAAATATTTCCCAGAAAGTACTTTATCTAACCAAACCTGTGGAATATGATTAAAAAAAGAGCATGAATATTTGCAAACTATGGGAATATACTACCAGTCAAAGGTTTTAGAACAGTAAGATTTTTAATGCTTTTTAAAGAAGTCTCTTCTGCTCACTAAACCTGCATTTATTTGGTTCAAAATACAGCAAAAGCAGAAATATTTTTACTATTTAAAATAACTGCTTTCTATTTTAATATATTTTAAAATATATTTGTGTGATCAAGGCAGAATTTTCAGCATCATTACTCCAGTTTTCAGTGTCACATGATCATTCAGAAATCATTCTAATATGCTGATTTGCTGTATCAAGAAGCATTTTATTATTATTATTATCATTAATACTTAAAACAGTTGAGTACATTTTTGCAGGATTCTTTGATGAATAGAAAGATCCAAAGATCAGCATTTTTTCTGAAATAAAAAGCTTTTTATTTGTTTATATTATTATAGAAATTGATAGAAATGAATACTTTTATTTAGCAAGGATGCTTTAATGACATTTATAATGTTACAAAAGATTTCTATTTCTGATAAATGCTGTTCTTCTGAACTTTCTATTCATCAAAGAAACCTGAAAAATTTTACTCAGCTGTTTTCAACATAATAATAATAATGACATTTCTGAAGGATCATGTTCACTGGAGTAATGATGCTAAAAGTTCAGCATTGAAATCACAGAAATTACATTTTAAAATGTATTCAAATAGGAAACAGTTATTTTAAATAGTAAAAATATTTCAGAATTTTATTGTTTTTGCTGTACTTTGGACTAAATAAATGCATGCTTGGTGAGCAGAAGAGACTTCTTTAAAAAGCATTAAAAGTCTTACTGTTCAAAAACTTTTGACTGCTAGTGTATGTTTTCAAAGGAACAATATATTCTTAAAAACAAAAGGTTTAAAAAGTGGGGTTTCACAGCAATGCAATAGAAGAACCATTTTTGGTTTCCAAAATGACGTCACCACTAGTTTAATCAATTAATTATTTTTTAAAGGGATAGTTCACCCAAAAATAAAAATTCTCTCATTAATTACTCACCCTCATGTCGTTCCAAACCTGTAAGACCTTTGTTGATCTTTGGAACACAAATTAAGATATTTTTGATGAAATCTGTCATGAACTGCCGTGTTTTGCACACAAAAAGTACTCTCGTAGCTTCATAACATCGCGGTTGATCCGCTGATGTCACATGGACTATTTTAACCGTTCCTTACTACCTTTCTGGGCCTTGAATATGTCATTTGCGTTGCTCAAAAATATCTTAATTTGTTTTCCGATGAACAAAGGTCTTACGGGTTTGGAACGACATGAGGGTGAGTAATTAATGACAGAATTTGCATTTTGGGTGAACTGTTCCTTTAAAAGAACCACTTATTTCTCATTTTAAAAATCGAAAGAACTGACACATTAGAGGTCTGAATTGACCGTTTGCTGTCATGGATAGATAACTGTAGTGAAATCACTTCTTTATTCATAGACGTAAGTGCAGATCTGCAGCAACCATGAAAACAACCATGGCATTAATGGAAAAAAAACAATAATCGGTGACCTTTTCACCTCTATTACCCACAAAGCCATAAATAGTCTGTGATCCCATACTTATTACCATCTCTCATTTCCAAATGAACTCAAGAATGCTGTCCATTCCAGACATGACAGCAGAGGAGCGGCATCTAAATAAATTCAAGTTGTTTATCAGTAGTAATATTTACATTTTATGGCAATACGAAAACAATTGCTTTGAAGGCGGACGGTGGAAGACTTCAAAAGGAGCTGGACGAGGAATGCCAAACACTTGGCGAGCATTTGATCTTTAAACCCTTTTGATCAGATATGTCCAACTTGGATAGCCATCTCTATTGTTCCAGCCATTGTGTTGCTCAGGGCTACTTTCTCAGTGACAAATTTGGCCCTGAAATAGTTAATGCAGCAATTCTATAGACCTTCTCTTGTTCCTTTGTGCTCAACCAATATACATGGTGAGATACAGATCTGACCGTTTGTAAAAACACCTTACAATATGCGCAACCACTTACAATGAATATATCCGCCTAACATCTTCCATTCAGTCTTTAAAAATCAATCATTTTAGTCATTTTTCCACTAAAATGTTTTTCTTTCTATGTTAAGATCACTTACTGATATAATGGATAAATAAATACCCAATTTTTTTCTCTTGATCAAATTAATCACTTTCATAACATCCATAGGATAATGAAATTACCACACAAAGCATTACAAAGACAGCATGAGGTGCGAACTGGAAATCAAATATAAAGAGGGCTGAAATTACCTTTATTACCTTGAAATGAGAAACAGATGCTGGTATCACTGGTTATGCTGTCATGCATTTATTGTCTTATCGGTGATGAAAATGAAATGGATTTGTTATCGATTTATAGTAAGGAGGAATCATTTAATTTCATGATCATAATTGAAATTATGCCTGTTCATCTCAGAGTATATGACCCATATAAAAGTGTCACTTCCTCAAACAAATACCTCACAATTCATCCGACTGCATTTATGAGACATAATGCACAACTGTTGACCAGATCATTCAATCTTATTGAATTTTATAAAGAAATTACACCATTATGGGTGTTAAATCATTTAGGTCACGTTTTCACACATACAGAAAGGTTTTTACCTGCCGGGCCTGTTGTGGAAATCAGTTGCATCTCATTGTGCCTTCCGTTGCCTGAAGGTGTAAAACAAAAGCTCACAAATCATGCATTAGACAGGATATTTAACACGCTCATGTAAATACTCACACTGACATGTGTAAGATCTACTGGCTTTCTGTTTTTCTCTCTGCTGTACTTCTTACATGACTTCTTCCTTTCTGTCTTCCTGCTCTACACTTTTGACACATGTTGATGATTATCAATGCTATTCTGGGTCACTGAAAGTCTGCCAGGTGTTTTTAATGTCACTCATTCCTTGATTTTAGTGTAAGGAAATAAACACATCAGAGCAGGACGCAGATATATTAGTAAGTGAGATGAAATTGCTTCGCAGAGCCTTTGGCAGAACATTCAGTGAACTAATAAGGACGATTAGGTGATTTCAGGGGTGAGTGAGTGAGTATGTCAGTGTGTTCAGACCAACCCCTCATTTCCTCTTTCCCTGGGGGTGTGTCTGAACCTGCCCCCAACCAACCAGCAGCTGTACGATGAATGTCCAGGAACGCCCCTCCGTCCTAACACAATGGTTCAGATGAAAGCAATGAAAACATTAAAGCAGGGGACAGACCATGGGACTCGACAAATGCGCACATGGTGTAATGCTGCGATGCTAGATATTTCTGTTTTTGGTATCATAATTAAGCACAAAAAGTGTTAAGGCTGCATGTGAATAAATAGTTTTTATTAAAATGACTTGCACTTCTTTGTAACTTATGAATAGGCTCAACAGAATGCTTTCATCACACAAATTAATGTTAACGTGATGAATATGAGCACTTTGTTCCCTACAATGGATGCTACAGCAAATGCAGTAATATGCATATTACATTTAAAAAGCAAACACAGCACAGAAATAAAAGACTTTTATATATAAAAAAAAATCCACTCCCTTTAGAGGTAATAACAAAGCCTTTGCTTTCCCTGGCACTTTTCAAATAATGAATTACCACCTTGTGAAATTTACAAATATATCAAAATACGTATTGTTCTTAAGTAAAATTCATGTACTAGATTATTTTAAAAAAGCCAAATAATGAATTCTACAGTTGAGTGAAATGATATTGCATGTTACGTTTCTTAAAGCCCTCTGCTGGATATTTTCATACATCTTGAAGTAGCTACAGATGGTTTGCACTTACATCAGGATTTGGTCAGTTACCTGGATGCACGGCCATATTGGTGATATTTGGATGTAAACAATAGCATTGATTGCACGGTTAATGTACAACTGAAATGTTGTTCTGCTAATTTATGCTATCTAAACCATGTAAAACGTGTGGAAGCTGCTAAATCATATATAAAAGAACATAATAAGCAGGAAATGGTGCAATATTTTGACAAACTTAAGTTAATACGTGGTAAAGATAAGTATGAGCAGTATATTAATTAAGATATTAGGCTGATATTTCACCTACCTGACTGGAATTGATAAGAACAAACACGAATGTTGTCAAGATTCTTGCCCTGGAAATTCTGGTTCAGTTTGGCCAACCACAAACACCTTTTGGTCCTCATATTTGTACTCTTCTTCTTGATTTGTTATAACTTTTGTACTTTCTGGGAAATATTTAAATGTTTTTACTGGTCCGACCGATTAGTACAGCCCAAAACATGACAATAATTGACCATTTTCAGCAGCAATTATCAGCAAAATATGCAAGTTTTGTTCGGTTCAGTGGCTATGAGGACCTTTGCGTATCTCAAAAAACATGGCCACCATAGGCAGATGAAATTTGAGCACCTATTAGACAAGCTTATCGGAGGTGGATTGGAATGAAACTCAGTGGGCTTGTTTGATTCATGGTCCTAAAGGTCTGTGATAAATTTGAAAGAAATCAGCCACTGGGCAGCACTATCGCATTTTTCAAGAACGTAAACCATTGTATATTGTGTGCTTTTCACACATATGCACAATATTCATATCATACAATAGACAGCATTCCAAACAATTTTGCCTCTAGAACCACTGCTGTCAATCAAATCATTTGTTAAATTATTGAGAAAATGTAAAAATAAATAAATAAATACTTTTGCGAATTAGTCCAAGCTTTTTTCGCTCAATCTGGACAAAAAACACTGCAGTGTTATTCTCTGGACTCTCTAGGTCAATAGCTATCAAAAAATGTTACAATTTTCCCTTTGGAAAGCTATAATGGGGTCGTTCAGAAAAGGAGCTGGTGCTATAACAGTCATAAACATTAAAAACATATTTCTATGGTAAATTACCAGGATTTGCCAAAAATGCTTTTTAAAGCATTGATTTAGGGGGTTACAGCTTGCTAAATAATATGTAATGTCTTTTTCATGTGTGCTTAAATGTCTTAAAGCGCTTGAACCTGATAATCACTGCTTCCAGCTATATTTTTTAGTTTAGTTTTGTCAGGGAAAGATTCAAAAGTATAAGCAAAGCCCAATCATGCCAATTTCACTTTCTATGTAAACATTTGCATTGCATTCTGTCAGCCTTTTCAACGTCTTGTGTGCACTTCCTTTTGCTTTTTGACGTCAAGACTAGAGAAAGTTCCAAATTTCAAATTCTCACGAAAACACATTTTTCTTGTGTTGTTGTGTTCTTGTAATGAACTGATTGTTGATAGTTATCAGCTTTTGTTGTACATGTAAACACTCAATGTCTTAATGAACTGCACTGTAGAATGACTGATCCCTGCAGTAATTACCATCTGCCTCCTTACACACACTTAGTCATGGAGAAATGCCAGAGAACAGAAAAAAAAACAACACTTTTTCCCTTTGATTTTCCCCTCACGAACACTGCATCACATTATACTGAGTATAACAGTAGTCTCAGAGTACAGACAGAAATCTAACTTAGCTTTTACTACATGGCGTTTGGAGGGCATTTGTCTTTTTTTTAATTGTTGGCTGAGTCTTGACTATCAATTATGAATTCCCTGATCAGAAAGAAGACCATTCTGCACTGATGGTCCCACAGGTCTTAACTGAAGAAGCTTTGTTATTGCGCGACTTGTGTTGCTTTCTCTAACACACTCCAAAACACCAGTAATTGTCCCTCTATTCACCAGAGCATCTCTAGAGAATACTCTTATTCCACCACAAACTCAAACTCCTTAAAAAACACAGTTGCAGTTGCAGAGCATCATTAAATGACCATTTTTAAAGGACTTCAGGTGTGCTCCGGTCACAGAGGTGCCTCCTTTGGGAGAGAGAAGACGGGAGAAGCGCTTGACAGTTGGATATGGGTGTGAGTGCACTAGTTCACTCTTCTCCCCCCGGCACAGCGGTGGCCAGCAATGGTGGGGATAGTGGGGTTTTGGCCCATTAGCCGAATGCTGTTTAATGAGAGGAAGAAAATGGGGTGGAGAGAGAGAGGCCAGAGCTAAAGGCTGACTCTTTTTTAATGAGCAAAGTGTGAGTCAATAAGCAATGGACGGCTTCTGCAATTCATGGATGCTTAATGACATTGCTAATCCCTAAGGCGACTATGCCGGCGAAACAATTGGTTTTCACCCTTGTATGGTGAAATATCCCAGCAACACCTCCCCTCGTCCTGGGCTGCCTCTAGGTTGCAAAATACAGCCTGTTCTTAAATGTAGAGCTAGATGGTTTCGAAAAAGACTTATGATCTGTTAGATTGTGTTTCAAATCAACAAATCCATCAAGGACATTTTTAACTCTAAACCATTGCTTCCGGCTAAAATATGAGTCCTTTATACGAGGACTCTCATTCTGACAGCACCCATTCACTGCAGAGGATTCACTGGCGATCAAGCCCGTGAAAAGATGAGAAAGGAGTGCTCATTTTAAATCATTTAAGTGCCAGATTAAATAATATTGTCAAATATGAAATAATATCAGGTAATAAAAAGTAACAAAATATTATCTGAAGACGAACCTAAATACATAAATCCTTAACCAAAGTCTAGTTTGCATGGAGACTACAGTAATGATGGAGCGTCTGGTCATCATCTTCTCCATTTACATTATCCTCCACTGTAAACTCAACTTCAGACGTGCTGTCCATATGGAAAAACATATGCAGATTTAAAAGTGAAAGTAATGTGAAACCAACTGCATTCCACATCACATTCCAGGCTGGACTTCAGTGGTCTACACTCCTGAGCCACTGCCACATCAGATCTGGCACAGCTGAATTAATGGATGTTTGAAAGTAAATCCAGAATTCTCTGGGTTTGGGGCAACATTTTCATGCATAGGCCCCCAAACCCTATATTTAGCAGTGTTTTAGTGGAGCCCCTGTTGCTGTAAAGCCTGCACTGTCAGAAAAAAAGGTACAGTTCTGTCGCTGGGGCGGCACCCTAAGGTACAAAGTGAAAAGGTACAAATATGTACTTTGAAAGTACTAATATGAACCTTTAAGGTACCAATGTGTATCTTTAAGGTACCAATATGTACTTTCAAAGTATTAAAATGTACCTTTAAGGTACTAATATGTACTGTTTAGGGGTAGGTAAGGTACAAAGATGTACCTTTTCACTTTTGTACCTTAGGGTACCACCCCAGCGACAGAACTGTACCTTTTTTTCTGAGAGTGTGGAACGTTTCCAATATAGCATTGGATAAATCACAAACTAGAGAAAACTGCAGATTTAAACACCTCATAGTAGTAGACAGGGCTCAGTACATTTAGTTCCATGTTAATAACAGATAGCATTGGACTTCAAAACTGTACATGTGTAATACAACAAGAAATATGAGTAAATCTGTTTTTCTCATTTAAAAATGTAATTTTAAAAGTAAATGTTACATGGCCTTTATATGTATTTTGAGATTAACTTAACTGTTTAAAACCAATTAAGGCCAATAAAAACTGTATTTTTGGCATTCAAAATATTTTTTAAAATATTGACTCTAATATATTGCATATTAGATGTATCTGTAATAAGTTTCAGATATTTCATGCTTTAGCTAGTGTGTTTAAAGATATAGTCAGGTGTTACAGAGTAGCTAACCAAACATACCTAAATAATGCATTTTTCTAAGTTTTGCAATATTTTCCAACATTTTTTAATATCGACTGTATTTCAACTGTTTTAGCTTTTCCAGTAACTAGTTATGTAGCTACAACGTTTTTATTGGTTTACAGTAAAAGTATTTCTGACCCTGCATAGACATCGTCATTTTAACAATGTCCTTACTACCTTTCTGGGACTTGAACGTTGTAGTCCCGTTGCTGTCTATTCAGGGTCAGAAAGCTCTCGGATTTCATTAAATATATTTTAATTTATGTTATGAAGATGAACGACGGTCTTATGGGTTTGGAACAACATGAGGGTGAGTAATTAATAGCAGAATTTTCATTTTTGGGTGAACTATCGCTTTAAGGAAGTCATTTTAGTTATAACTATAAATTCAGGTTTGGTTTCTGTAAACAACCACAAACTACTGCCATCCTACTCAAAGTCCTTTTACTAAATACAAGCACTCATTTATGTTAGAACCACATGCACACCCTTACATATATCAGAACAAACAAAACCACATACAATGTTTAGTGCTTGTTTCATTTCACATGCTTATCCTCCTTCTTTCTCTCACACAGACCTAGATCCAGATGTCCTTTGCTTTCAGCCCAGTCTGTCTGCCAGCGGAGGCAAAAGAGCTGCCCTGGCATGAAGAGACAGACAGATGAAAGAGAACAAATGGAGACAGAGAGTAATGACGCAAGGGGCAAAGTGAAGGAGAAGAGAAAGGTATGAAGACAGATGTATATACAGTGTGAGAGAGATTTTTTTCTCCCTGATGTCTTTATTGGCAGCTCACCCTGGGAGCTCTTCATTGCTACTTAAGTCCAGAGAGACAAGACCAAATGTGCTACCAGTCCATTTTCTTCAACCTCTTTCTCACACTCTGCCAAACTGTCCCGTATTATTTCTATTCTGCCTTTCACCTGTGTGCAGATGTCAGGTAACCAGATTTCTGAAATGAAAACCAAGGACATTTCTGGTTCAGTGGTTAGCAGTATTATTAAACTCAGACAGTATTATTGAAATTCTGAATGTAGTTAATCTATGAATTAAAAAAGAGCTACATGTTTTACTGTGGTATATCATACTATGGCATATCATACAGTTGAGGTCAAAAGTTTACATACACCTTGCAGAATCTGCAAAATGTTAATTATTTTACCAAAATAAGAAGGATCATACAAAATGCTTGTTATTTTTTATTTAGTACTGACCTGAATAAGATATTTCACATAAAAGATATTTACATATACTCCACAAGATAAAATAATAGTTGAATTTATAAAAATGACCCCGTTCAAAAGTTTACATATGCTTGATTCTTAATACTGTGTAAACTTAATACCTTAATGACAGCTTTTGTTTTGTTTTGTTTTTTTTTTGATAGCTGTTCACGAGTCCCTTGTTTGTCCTGAACAGTTAAACTACCTGCTGTTCTTCAGAAAAATACTTCAAGTCCCACATATTCTTTGGTTTTTCAGAATTTTTTGTTTTGGGACTCAAGATTCTTACATGCTTCCCAGAAGACAAAATAAGTGAAATTTACACTGATCTTCAAATTCAAAAAGTTTTCACCCCCCCAGCTCTTAAAGCATTGTGTTTTCTACTGGAGCATCAGTGATGTGGATCATTCAGGTAAAAATACAGTATTAAGAATCAAGCGTATGTAAACTTTTGACCTGAACTGTATCTGTCCTACTACTCTGGATTGTCATCACTGCAACCGAATAATGACTTATTATAGTTAATTTAACTAAAAGAATATTTAATATTTACTGAATGTATATAACTGCACTAAAGAGACATCAAAACAACTTTTAGGATGCTATGGCAATACTTATGTATAACAGACTCTGAAACGGAAATGAACACTACCGTTTAAAAGTTTAGGATCTGTAAGATTTTTCAGTGTTTTGGAAAAATGTATTTTATGCTCATCTAGGCTGCATTTATTTAATTAAAAATTCAGTAAAAGTTACTGAATTATTTAATTAATATTAAGAACTTTTATTAAAAGTTAAAAGAAAGCTGAGTTTTCAGCGCCATTACATGTCATTAGCATCACGTTCCTTCACAAATCATTTTTATATGATTTGCTGCTCAAGGAACATTTATTATTATTATTATCGATGTTGAAAGCTGTTGTGCAGCTTAATATTTTTGTGGAAACTTTTTTCAGGATTGTTTGATAAATAAAAAGTTCAAAAGAACAGCAATTATTTGAAACGGAAATCTTTTGTAACATTATAAATGTCTTTACTGTCACTTTAATCAATTTTAATGTGTCTGTTTACAGTTTTAAATAGTGTTGTTTGAATTGGTTTAAATATTTTTTCTTTTTTATTAACTACATGGCCAACAAGCAAGTTGTTTCTGTCAACAGGGCCTTACAGATGTGAGTGATCTTTCCTCCTCCATCTCCTTTCTGTCTGTTTTCTCCTCTTTTCCCTTTTCTATGTATTCTTCCCCTGCAGTAGAGGGTGCTGTTTGGGGTACAGCTATACTATCCTCAGATAAACAGCCACACATCCCTTCCCTCTAGCCTTTTTCTACCTAGCTCACACATCCCCTCGGACAGGGGAAATTAGGGTCAGTTTAATAGATCTTAGAAGCCACTAAACACCACCCGAGATTGCTCACTGATTGCTGGGCCTGACTCGTCGTCCACACACACGTTGTAAACCTGCACGCCCGCCTAGGGCTTATCTTTGCCTTTGGCCAAAATCAGCTCCTTTACTCCTCTTCACTTGGAAAGAGCTGTCTAGAGAAAATATATAACCCACTTAATGTAGCACTCACCTTCTCTGAGGAGCTGAGAGATAGTATCAGATGTGGGAGTTTCCCCGCGCAGGAATCAAGGGTTTGCGGCTTCCAGAGAAACATACAATTGGTCAGATGCATTTAATTGCTCTGTTTGTGTAATGGTGAAGGATTCAATTTAGTTAATGTTGTTTTAACTTTTTCAGCCAACATCTCCCACACAAGCAAAGGATTATCTGTTTCTTCTTGAGTAAGCAAAGATACCCTGTTATTTTAAAACGTGACAAAAACTTTTTTGAGCGTTAATGGCCTTTATCCTTCTAATCTGTTGTGTTTCACAGCAGAATTGTGGATCCAGAAACCAATTTTCCTTCGTCACTCGTCACTGTAGTTTATTAGCACCCTTTGGGGTTGATCAACCTTTGGGTAAAAATGTCAAGCTCCTTCAAAGGATTAAAACCTTTGTGGGTTGTCTCTCATGTCAGGTTCCTAATTCTCCTGATGTACTGTTTTATAAGGGGCCGTGACCTAAGAGTCTGGCCCCTGAGAGCACTCTGAATATGCTCCGCACAGAACAGCCAGGTGCAGTCGGCTCAACATGGCTATCAAAACAGAGAGATTTGTTTTGCCTGAGATGCAGCCAAGAGAAGAACCCCTTTTAAAATAATTCTTTATTTTTGAGTGATGCAATGTTGTTATGTGTGAAACCGCGGAAGGCAGTTTTGGCACCAGGCCAAGCCTTTACATACAGAGGAAAAAACGTCAGCCCAGGCTGCAGGAATGCAATAGAGGCTGCGATTTATGGGATGTGATCGTGAACAGGTTATATGGTCTGAATGACTGCGCTATGATTGCTTTGCCTCTGAGGTCCTGTTGTTTTTCACTAAAGTAGTCTTTATTTTATGGAAACAAAAATACATATAGAGTGCTTTGCAAAAGTATTCATACCCCTTCATTTTTTTTTCCACATTGTTACATTGCTGCCTTATGTTAAACTGCTTTAAATTATACACCATAATGACCAAGCAAAAACAGAATTATCACAGCTTTGCAAATTTATTAAAAATAAAAACACTGAAATTCGTATATTCCATAAGTATTCATACCCTTAACACCTTTACAGCCTCAAGTCTTTTTGGTTATGATGCGACAAGCTTTGCACTGGCATTTGGCAATTATCTGCCATTCTTCTCCTCACCTCTTCACCTCTCAAACTCTGTCAGGTTGGATGGGAACAGATGCACATTCAGGTTTTTTCAGAAATGTTTGATTGGGTTCAAACCCAGGCTGTGGCTGGGCCACTCAAGGACATTCACAGAGTTGTCTATAAGCCACTCTTGCTGTGTACTTAGGTTCATTGTCCTGTTGGAAGGTGAACCTTCTGGCCAGTCTGAGGTTCTGAATGCTCTGAACTGGGTTTTCATTAAGACTATATCAATATTTTGGTGCATTGAGCTCTTCTTTTACTCTGACGAGTCCTTCAGTCCCTGCTGCTAAAAAACAGCCCCACAGCATCTTCAGGTGATGAGCAGTGCTTGGTTTCCTTCAAAAATGATGCTTGGAATTGAGGTTCATCAGACCAGAGAATCTTGTTTCTCAGTCTGAGGGTCCTTTAGGTGCTTTTTTGCAAATTCCAAGTGTGTTTTCATGTGTCTTCACTGAGGAGAGGATTGAGTCTTGCCACACCACCATAAAGCCCAGGCTGGTGGAGTGTTGCAGTAATGTTTGTTCTTCTGTAGGTTTCTCCTATCTCCACATATGATCATGGAGCTCAACTAGAGTGACTATCAGGTTCTTGGTTACCAGTCTAACCAATACCCTTCTCCATCAATTGCACAGTTTGGCCAGGAGGCCAACTCTAGTAAGAGTCCTGGTTGTTTCAAACTTCTTCCATTAAGGGTAATGGAGACTACATGCTTCTGTGAACCTACAATGAAAATTGCAATCCTTGATACAATCCTGTTTCTGAGCTCTACAGGTGTTTTTTTTTTTTTTTACCTCAGGGCTTGGTTTTTGGTCTGATATGCATTTTCACCTGTTAGACTTTTATTTGCCTTTCCAAATCATGCCCATTAATTTGAATTTGCCACAGGTTAACTTCACTTTAAACGTAGTAACATCTTCAAGCAATATGAATGCTCCTGAGCTAAATTTCAACTGTCCTAGATAAGGGTATGAATACTAATGCAATGGAATCATTTAAGTTTTTTACTTTTAATAAATTAGAAAATATGTTAAAAAACCTGTTTGTTTGCTTTGTCATTATGGTGTATGGAATGAAGACTGAAAAAAGTAATTTAAAGTTTAACATAAGGCAGCAACATAACAAAACATGAAAAAAACTAAGGGGTATGAATACATTTGCAATGCACTGTAGGTCTCTTTTAAGCAGCTCAACTATTTTCAACTGTGATAAAAACAAGGAATGTTTTTCAAACACCAAATGAAGGTTTATGAAAAAAAAATACATTTTACAACATTAAAATAGAAAACGGTTTATTTAAATTGTAATCATATTTCACTATATTACTGTTTTAATGTATTTTCAAAGTGCAGCCTGAATCTTCTGAACCTCTTCTTTCCAAAACAATAAAAAAAATTCTTACAAACTGCAAATATTCTTACTGTATCGAAATAGAGGTTAAGATTCTAGTGTTCTACACTGGCTCGGGTTTCTGTATGAGTGTTGCTCAGTGAAAGCTGAAGTGTTTCAGATATGACATGATTGAGAAGCCTTTCAGCACTCTTGATGTCACTTGATCTGAGGAGGAATGCAGAAATAACACAGATGTATGGTCCACACTGTAGACGTCAAAAAGAGAACAATTTCCTTCCCTCAAGGAGATGTTTAGACATCTTTTGAAGTAGCAGACTCAATCGACTTGTTAGGTGAAGACCAGATGCATTTTGAATAGAGCAACTTTTACGATCAGCCTTTTAGGTCCTTTCCAAGGAAGGAAATCACTTTGCTCCACGGTTTTTCCTCAAACAAGTGTTTTGATTCGAGACTGCGTTTTTGTTTTCGCCAAACACCTGTGTTTGGAATTTCCCATGATTTGGATAAATGTTCTGAACACTAGCTCCTTAATTCAGACTGTATCTTGAAACTCATACCTTGTAAAGTGCACACTGCAGCCTGTGTTCATAAATGAGTGGACATTGGCAAAAGGCTTTTAGCTGTGAGTGTAAACAAACGCTCTAATTCTAGATAATAGTTCACTGCACATGATGCTCAGGGAGCAGCAATGACCAGTCTCAGTGGCTTCATTATCACTCTAATTTGTATTAGTGAGGCCTATTCTCAGAGGAATAATTATGTATCTAGTGTGTGCTTTCTTAATGAGGTTAAACTTAAGTCTTTGCACTGAATGGGGTCCAGTCTTGCCAGGATGTGAAAAAGTGCAGTTCTCAGTAGTATGCTGCCTTTTTCTGTAATTGCTGTTTGTTAGTCGTACACTATTATTACACTTAATAAGGTGGCAAATAGGCTTTGGCAATAATACTGCCCTTATTGATATATGCACATGTTTGTAATCAGAGCTCACCACTTCTGAGAATATTAATGCAATGTATACAAAAGCAACACTCTGAATCATAATACAGTAGCTTTTTATGTGTGTATTGCACTAGGGAGTCGCCCCATATCTGCTATCACAGTAGCTTATCACTGCGTAAAGTGCATGTAAAGATCTGTGGTTTAAACAGCCTGATCCTGCTCCACAACTCAGCTAAAGCCATTTAAACACTCTGACCTCCAGGAGATACGATCAGAGAACACTCTTATCAAATAGATGGGCCCCTGTCATCGCACAACCTCTCTAACCTTGCCTCAAGACTGTTGAAGACTTGCCGCAAACTGTTGAATGTTACTACCAGATCAATCACTGCGTCGGTGTTTGTTGGTATCTGTATTATCGGAGGTCTCACAGATTGCTTGGGCTTAAATATCAGTCATGGAGAAAAAAATAAATAAATAAAAAAATCACAGAAATCATAAAATACCTTTTCTGTTAATTCTTGTCCTCAAGGATATGGTCTGCACCTGAAATAAATAACTGGACAATATTTTGTTTTAATAATTTAAAGTACTTTGAGTGGTCAAATAAAATTATTTATTTTACAAAAGCGTATTTACTGATCAATGACGTATAAGAGTGTCCAAAGATATAGACATCTATTTAAAACATTTTAAACATGTGCCAATGCAGGTTTCATAAATTAAAAAAAATGTTAAACTATTTTTAAGAAAAGTTTACATTTAATAACTATAAATGTCATGTGGTGTAACCAAGTAAAAAGTGACGTCTTTCTTTCATTTTGAATACATGTGGGTGTACACATCTTGATCATTAATTAATTAATTAATTTATTTATTTATTTATTTATTTGTGTGTGTGTTTGTGTGTGTGTGCATTATTTATTACTAAATATCATTAGGTTTTGGGAGGAAATTGCATCACATGATATTTTACAACCTGAAGTAACCAGCTTCTCATAAAAAGGTCAAATTATATAACATTTTCAAAAAACTTATTGACCTTAACACAGTCATAAAGAGCTGTAGGAGTCCTGTTTATATTTATGTATTTATTTATTTATTTATTATTTAAATTATGTATTTATTTGTTTAATTTGCGTGTTGGTTGCACCACAATTTTTTGTAAGTCTGATTTTGCAGACAAATCTTTCAAAATATTAATATGCAGTGAAGTGGTTTGTTTTCTAAGAAATAATATTAATTTCAGTATTTTTTCTTCATTACGATATAAGGGCAGTTTATGTGTGAATTTGTGTGAATAAATGAATACACAGGACAAAAAGGGTCATGTCATCGACCCTTCCATATCTGAGTACCAAACATGTAATTTAGCTATGAAAATACTGATATTGCACTGATAGTAAACTAATGGGGCTCAAATATTAAACCAACCCCAACTACTTCAGCACCACCCAGCCCTCCTCTGTCTCTTCTCTTCCTCCCTCCTCGTTAAAAACACCTCTTTTTTCTTCTTCTGCAAGGTTAGGGAGGGAAACCAGCTTATCAGTGATGGAGAGGGATTTATTAGTGAGAAAAAGATAATAGCTACCCATAGGGCCATAGAGGCCTGATTTACTGCCACTAATATTTAGGATTCCTACAAGCCAGGCAGGCCGGGACTCTTTATCTTCCCCCCTGCCTGTGGCGCTGAGAGGTGCAGGGTCGAGGCCGGACGATGAGAGATGAACCCCCACGAATCCGATGCTCTCCCTCGCTCACTCAAAGCAATTTCGGACACAGAGTGATGCGAAAGGAGGAAGTTAGAGGGTGCTTGAGGCATCTGTTAAAGCCCAGCTCAGAGATCTGTCAGGCACCTGCTGTGAAACAGACAGAATTCCCAACATAGGCTCACTTTTTAATCTGTCACATATGAGTCAAGTCCAGCAAGCCATGATCTTTTGCCTGCGTTCATGTGGGTCAGAAATTATTTGGCCATTTGCTGTAAATCATGGAATAAAACAACATTCTGTGTGGTACAGGGAACCCATGTTAACATTCTAATTAGAATGTTAACATGGGTTGCCTGTTCCAATCAGTCTCTCCCTTACATAGCGAGTATATCTGGTCATGTACTGTTTCATAAAAACGTCAAGAAAACGTAACAGTGTTTGTACAACTATTTATTAGTAATAGACCAATTTGGAGTAGACGTCACAGTTACGTCACTTGCAGCTGTTCGCACTTTGTGATGGTATAACGGATAAAATCCATGGAATAAAAGAAAAAAACATATTGCAAATAATTTTTATATTTTAAGCCATTTGAAGCTAAACAAGGATTTTTAAACAGACAGACTATGGATGAAACCTGCTATGGTTACCCTAATTATAAAGCATAAATTTGATTTTAACAGTAAGTCTATACAATATTCATACATGCAGTTCATAGGAGACATATTGTATTAGCCCTACAGTTATAACAAGAAATAATATTTAAACCTAAAACATTTTACCTATTTTATCTCACAATTTGGACTATTTTTCTCGCAAATACAAGTTTCTCAATACAAGTATCTCCTTGTTTGGACTTTATAACTCAATTTAACTCAACAATAGCAAGTTTGTCAATTCTGAGGAAAAAAGCCAGAAGTGTGGGATATAAACTCATGATTCTGAGCCAAGGGAAAAGAAAGACTGACCAGTTGATTTTTCTCATCAGAACTGTGAGATATAATCTTGGAATTGCGAGAAAAAAAGCCGTATTTTTTATTTTTAAAAGCCCTTTATTTATTTATTTTAATTCCATGGCTTCCTGCTACTTGAAACTGCCATCAATAATGTCACGTGCATAAGTGCTTGGTTCGAAAAATCTGGAAGGAAGTGTTAATCGGTCAATCACAAATAAACCACCGCTTACCTCGCTTGTGTGACAATTCTTCCGATATCCCTCGACCGCACCAACTCTTCATTTACGTCCAGGAAGGAGATTGGAGCTTGAGTCGAGCACCTCCATCGCGGAGAGCATATCAAATCCCTTTACCTTTATCACTCAAACATTTTGCGGGCACGTGAACGTGACACTCGCAAAAATGTGTGTACAAGACATTAAATGAGAAACGTCTGAGTGTACACGAAACGTCGCATGGAAAAGCTACCGTAAGCAGTACAACAAACCCCGCCAAACTGCTACTCAAAACTAGCCCAGTCGCGTTCCAGGGGATAAAATACATGTTTTTGCGGGGGTTCCCAGTTAAATTCGCATTTCAGGGGCTAAATATGACGTTATTTGGGATCGCTTCATCCCGCGGACATCAAAATCTACCCGCGGGAACAGTGTAAAGTAGCCCAATTCCGCGGGAAAACCGCGGACTTGGCAACACTTACGGTAAATGCAGCCCCTAAGCACGTGAACGTTTCTCCGTAAGCGCGGGGAAAATACCGTTCACACGAGTACGTTTTTCTGTACGTACGTATAAGTTCTTCGTTCACGGACGAAAGTTTTTTCGGCTTTTTTTGTGCAGCTGTCACTAACTGCTCCGAATGAAACCGCTGTTAATTTAACGATTAAATTGTTATTCAAATTAATGCCAGTAGTAGAATTTGTTAACGTAAAGTTGTTGAAGACAGCTGTTTCCATTTGTTTATCGCGCTAATTCCACAGTTATTTTTATCCATGTATTCACTGTTGGGCTCTATAGTGGTCATTAATCCCAATGTTTACTTTTATTATTCTCAAAGAATATATAAACAGGTGGATTTTGTGAATCAGAAAAGTGGATAACACTAAATAATTACATTGTGAATAAGGTGTGTGTGCCGATGTGTTTATGTAGCCTACTCATGTCTTACAATGGTCTATTTACAAATGATTCTGTTATCGTGTATGTGTATATACGTACATAAACGTTTTGATACTATTGAGAGCTTTCACTGTCTTTACCTGAACACAGGTGACATATCTTCAGGGCTAGATACACAGTTCAAGATGACGGTGAGCCTAACAGGATATGAGGAGGTATGCAGCTGTCTGTCCGTGCTGATCCCTGCGCTGACCGGGAGGCAGAGGGAACTTCGGCAGCCGCGCTCAGATGAGAGGTCATGGGTTCAAACCACAGGTGTTGTGCCCTGCAGCAGGACACTTCCCGTCTAAACAGTGTAAACGGTTTTGAGGAATGCGAAAGTGCACGACTGGATCAAAGGAGCCAGCCGATCAAGATCCAGTTTACACTGTATCTTTTGGAGAGACTTTGGTTAAGCCAACCTGGTTTAAGCGGTGAGCGGTGACGAAGATGTAAGCTATGTTATTAGCTGGCTTGTCTCAATGTAATGAGGTAAGCTAAAGTTTGGGGTGAAAACAACAACACCAAGGCTGCGTTTACCAAAAGCAACGTAAGCCTCCATTGTCACCAATGGAGCTATGAATAACTTAGGTTTACAGTGCATTTGGAAAACGTTGCCCAGAACTGATGACCAGGTTATCTTGAGCGTCAACAAAAAATATACAGATATATATCCAACACTCAAGATAAGAACAATTTTAACTCAAATTGACATAATGTGTCGCTGTTAGCCTGCTCACAACTAGGATGGGGCTAATTAGTTAAAACTCCATAAGTGACTTTGTTTGTTGTTCTCACCTATTTAGATCCTAAATTAATCAGGTGATTTTAGCATTATGCTGCAATCCATGTCACACAATCAGTTTATGCATGGGAAATTTCACCATTACTTTGTGCCTCAGGTGGTAATAGCTTTGCCATACGACTGCCTCACACCCTTTAGTGGCAAATAACACATCAGTGGAGCAGGTGTGGCATATCTAGCTGTTGAAAAGTGGGCATCATAATAACACAAAGGCATACAAATATGCTCAGTGGGCCATTGAGCAACTTATGAACAAAATATGTATTCTTCATTTATATATTAATTACGGTCAATACATTCCTGGCGTTCTCTAATATTTACGTTCTATTTGAATTCATATATATCTGTTAAAATGCCAGTCATACAAAAAAATGATAAATATCTGTTCTTTCTTTAATTATAAACTATTTCTGGTCAACAAATGTATAGCGTTTTCTAATATTATCATCTATTTGGATTAATATCTATTAAACCATATCTATTCTTTCTTCAATTATATATTAATTACGGTCAATAAATCCCTGGCGTTTTCTAATATTTAGGCTCTGTTTAGATTATTTTCTGTTAAAATGCAAGCCATCTTACATTAAAAAATTACCAAAATATCTTTCTTCATATATTCATTCCGGCCAATAAATTACTGCCGTTCTCTAATATTTAGCCTCTATTTGGATTAATAGCTATTAAAATGCAAGGCACCTTATACAAAAAAAAAAGACTGCCTAAGTGCACACATCAGAGTGTGGAACCCGCAAATTAGCTTCACTTTAAACTCTTCTTTTAGCTGATTCAATTTCTAAATCTTTCATTTCCTTTTTCTACTCTGAAAGACATCACGCCTTCAGTATATTTCATCCTTCCCGCATATCGCCACCTCTTTAAAATAATCTCTTTGCCCAGGCAGAAATCTTACCGACAGATAATCGGAGATAAATATGCTTAATTGAGGCCAAGTGAACTTTCTCTATCCGCACCACAGTCAAGCAATCTAAAGTAAACGTGCTAATTAGAGCAAAGCTCTGTTCCCGCAGAATGCTGAGTGGGCCGGGCTGCTTAAAAGATGCTTCACTACGGCTAAGCCATTAGCATGGGGAGCTTCACATAGAAATGCACTGCACAGCTATATAATATGCAGTTTCTGTGTTACTTGGTAAAATTAATAGTTTAAAATCTTCACCATAGTGGGTGAGAAAACAGTAATCTGTATAGTAGTGTTACTGCAGATCTCCTACTGAAGTAAAATGAGGAATTACAGAGATTTTTCACCGACAAAATATATCTTACATGTAAATAAAGACACAATGAACAGGTCTGACTGAACCACACCTGCTCTTTTACACAGCTTCCTCTGTTTGCCTGCTAACAAGTTTACATCTCAGCTAACCGAGATTCAAAATGTGGGAAAAACTGCTGAATAGCAAGCGGGGGAGATATAACAGACTTGGGTCAGACTGAGGTGAAAATTAGCGTTTCTCTCCATTTTTCTGAAGGGTCTGAGAGCCCAGTGTCCTTGGTCAGACCGCAGGCCCTACCACTGATGAGACTGGACCACTAACACCCAAGGGAAGCAAGTTCCTAATTACCCATTGTGCCTGACAGAAGCCTCTTAATTACCAACTTCATTAGCTTGCTGGTCTTTGTTTTTCTACAGTGGGGGCCGGTAGGATGGGGGTGGAGGCTCGTAGAAGGGAGAAACGAGTTGCTGTTTTAGCACCTTTTCTCCCCTTTCTGAACAATTCTTTCTCTCTCTCTCTCTCGTTCTCTCTCTCTCCCTCTCTCACTCTTTCCTCTCTTCAAGGAAATGTTAAGACCTCAGTCAAGGATCTAATTAGATTCATGGTGAGAATCAGACACCTTTTAACTAGCCTCTGGAGTCCCTAAAAGGACAGCAAGTGACTGGGCAGGAGAAAGAGAGAGCTTCTCACACGCACACACATGCACACACCACCTTTCACGTGTGAAGTGGCCTGCTTTACTCTTTTTTCTCACTTAGATTAAAAAGCAACCTCCAGTGAACACAAAACGTAAGACTATAAAAAGCTCCAATGCACTTAGTTTATTTAGTGTATTTTATATATAAATGTATATATATATTTATGTGACCGTGGACCACAAAACCAGTCGTAAGTAGCTTGGGTATATTTGTAGCAATAGCCAACAATACTCTGTATGGGTCAAAATTATAATTTTTTCTTTAATGGCAAAAACCATTAGAATATTAAGTAAAGATCATGTTCCATGAAGATATTTTGTAAATTTCCTACCGTAAATAGGACAGCTTAATTTTTGATTAGTAATATGCATTGCTAAGAACTTAATTTGGACAAGGTGATTTTCTCAATATTTAGATTGTTTTGCATCCTCAAATCATGCATCAATGGAAAGCTTATTTATTCAGCTTTCAGTTGATGTATAAATCTAATTTTCAAAAAACTGACCCTTTAGACTGGTTTTGTGGTCCAGGGTCACACACATACTATATATAATAGTATTTCAAAGTAATTTTATATAAAAACATGGGGAAACATAATACATAGAAAGGTATATTATCTTAATCCTTTATTATTAACCCCAAATACAGTCCAGTGAAAACATTCTTTATGATTTATCATTCCTTGTTCTTTATTTCCAGTTTGTGCTCTATCCAGCGATGTGGGATATTAAAACTCAATGGTGAAAGTGTAGTCCTGCATTTGCTTTATTTTTTTGCACTGCATTTACAAAATGGTCCAGGTAGTTATTCATTCTATTAATTATTCCAGTAAAAAACATATTTATAACATACTCACCACCTTGAGTCATTCTTTAATCAGAAAGTGCTCCAACCAAACTATTCAGTCTCATTATAAACACCACCCTCCTCCTGCTCCACACTTTCCCACTAAATTCCATTTGCTAAACATGGATCATTAGATTTTTTTTCCCTTTAAGAACATTTTTCTTTTTGTTGTACGGGTGCTGCAACTGTTGGACAGTGTTTGGTCTAGGCAACACACCAGTAGTTCTTTTGGGATCGGTTCACCAATTTGAATCAGGAATAGAGTCTTTGACTTTCAGAGGTTGACACTGGCAGTGAGTTATGTCAAGTGGTTTAGTGTTTTCTGTCTGCATGAGAAATGTCAAAGGATTGACATAAGTCCCAAACTGAAAATGAAATTAGTCTGTAAGAACTCCAGACCGCAGTGTGTGTTGTGTGCGTGTGTGTGTTCATATATCAAGATCTTAATTTACAAGCAGTTCCAGTGCACATAAAGCCAGAAGATATCAAACATTTCAGATGTTACACATCAAGTTTGTAAATGTCAAGACTAGAAGGGCATAACCAGTGTATACTTGAACGTGTAATTCAAGAATGAATCTATATATCTGACTCTTATTTAAGTAAGATATTTGTCCTTGTGGTAACAGTTTTAGCACAAAGTTGCATGTTTAACATGGACCATTCATTAATTGCCACACAAATATATCCTATTCTATTCTATTCTATTTTATATGTACAAAAAAAAAAATCTACAGACGAAATTGCAAATGCAAGAGCTTTCGCTCAGTGGTGGACAAATTATTTCAGTACGCTACAAAGTGTGTTGTCTAAATCAAGGCTGGCTGCGGTAATGATGTCTTTCAAAACACACACTCAATGAACTAGTGTTAGAAAGCACACCATCAATTTAGGCAACATATGAGAGGAGTGACCACGAGGGCAGTAGACGAGGCGAATCAATACGGCAACACATGTGATATATTTAGTGAAGCCATTGTTTATTTTATTTAGGGAACGAATCGAGGATTTTCCAAACAGCGAGGCCCCAGAGATATTTTATCAGGTGTACAGTCCTGCCATGTGGAATACATTAGTACTTTGAAGGGAATGTCATTTGGGAATATTTTTGAAAACAATAATAATAATATTTATTATTATTATTATTATTATTATTATTATTACACAGTCTAACCAGAAACAGATTTTAACTTGAGAAACTATACGGAAGACGCTTTGCACTTGCAACTGAAACGGTCAACTTACGACTCTTTCGTATTAGTTAAAAGGCCCAAGTATAATTTATGGAACAGGCTACATTACAAAAGCTGTAATGAACACAACATTAATGCATTGCTTTCAAATATGAAATTATTAAAGCAGTGCACCTGGGAAATCCAGGGTGAATTTAGTCCACTTTGTGGTGTGATGTGGTCAGTCCATCAAGCTGACCAAGGCTCATGCAGGAGATCCGAAATACCGCAACAAGCTGAGCGACTTGCACTCTGGAATTGCAGTATTGTTAAAATTCTGTAATTTAGGCCCTGTAGGCCTATGTGCTACATGTCTGTTTCTAGGCCTACAATATTTGTGGTCTGTATGTGCGTGCGCGTGTGTACAGCTTGCGCTCCTCTCTCTCTCTCTCTCTCTCTCTCTCTCTCTCTCTCTCTCTCTCTCGCTCTCTCTCTCTCTCTTTCTTTCTGTCTGTCTGTCTCGCTCTCTCGCTCTGTGTGCGTGAGTCTTCAGACACCGAAAATATGTAGAAGAGGGTTGTCTGTTAGATTTATCAATAGACTGTTGCTGAGATGGAGAGATTGTCAGTTTTTTTAAGGTAAAGTTATAGATTTTGGTTAGGGTTAGCGATTTCTGTCATTTTACCATATCATCCAGGGGTTACGGTGTTGTCTTTTTTACTTTCCTATAAGCAGTAATGTAATTATTGTGTGGGATTATTGATGTTATTGTATCAAATAATGTTAGTTTTACTTAGCGGTTATAACGTTTACCAAATCAGCACTTGGAACTTTCGTAAATTAAGTAGAAAATCACTTTAAGTCTGTTGCGTGAACTTCATAAATTATTTAAAGCACGGCCACTGTACACTAAAAGCACTTTTAATAGGCCTATATGAATTTAGAAGTAATATAAAACGTGCTGGTAAGAGACCCTTTTTAAACGATACTCCGCACTCTGTGCATGCCACTAGAAAGATCTAAATACATGACAGGCAATGAGGCTTAACTTTATAGGTCTATCTTGATAAGAATAGTGATTTCATAAGAAATCAGCCGTCAGTTTGATTTTTCCAAGTTAGCAAAATACATTTGAGACAGATTTCCCACATGCCTTTTCCTCCTCATTCTTTTCTTCCAAATCTGCTCCGATAGTCTGTATCATGGCAGCCACATATTGCACGTTGATGATCGCAATTGTAAATGCAATGGATCTGTTAAATTGTCAACCAAAACAGCATAAGAAATAACAGGGGTCTCTTAAAATGAGTGCTCTTAACAATGCGTGCTATCCCGTTAACTTTTGTTACCTGCATGCTGGTGAGTTAAGCTGTTCTTACTCATTCTCTAAAAATATTTCTGGAAAAAAAAAAAAAATCTTACCAAAGTTAAATTATTTGTTTATTATATTCAGAAATGTCTACTTTGATTTTGTATTATTTTGACATTTTGTGGTATTTTCATTTGCCGCTATTTATTATTGGGGTCAAGGACATACTTGGGAAAGGTGCGGTCATAGTTTAGCACCTTTGTAGCTATCTGACAGCTGTAGACGCCATAAATAAGTTAATGTTCTACTTAATATGAACGATCTAGTTGAGCATACAGTACATTAATCCGTCGATTTTTTAAATAGCTTGTTTTCGTCCTAGATAATTTGCGCTCCCAGCGTCACCATTAATTAAATAACATGTTAATCGAATAACAATGCATAAATGCATTCGCCTGATGTCAATAATAACTATACCAAAAAGTTTCCATCAGATTATCGTTAAGGTTACGCATTAAAGGCCTAGCAATAGATTTTGACACGTTTTTGTATCTCTGTATTTTGTATGCAGAGAAATGATAATAGATTTTAAATGCGGATGAAAAATCCGAAAAATATATTGCTGTTAAGTATTGTCAATGAAGTGGCCCTTTGAGCCATCATAGTAATGCAGGTGAAAGCCATAACAAGGCTAAGGTAAACCCTGTCTCTTTTGCTACGCGATCGATAAAGTCTCAGCAGTGTCACCGCTGCTGTCACCCGTGTTTTACCTCTGATCCATTGATATTTGTGTGTTTAGTGAAGGGGCTGGGGTGGGTTGGTGGGCTTCAAGCCGAGTTACAGGATTTGTCCGTTGTACAAAACAATGCACTTGACCAAGGCTACAAAAATGAAGAAGGCTATGGAATAAAATTCTCGTTGCACTAAGCTGTGTGCCATGCAAAGAAGTTGTGACTACATTTACTAAAATAAATTTCTCCAGACTTGGATCAGTTTAAGAATGGAAAATCTCAGGGCTTTCCTTCGTTAATAATAAAAGGAGAATCTAATATGATATTGAATTTGTAACGTAAATTATTTGAAGGGTGATTATTTTGTAATTGCTCATTAGTCTTGTATATTTATCGCTGTACCTTATGGCAGGGCCGCGGGAATTGTGAGGGGGGTTCATTCTCCCATTACAAGGATCAGTTTCAAAAGCAATTTGTGAAACTGGATAGATTGTGTTTGTCGTGACGTCACATTTCAAACCATGCTATAAATATCACCTCAAACCAGCTTCAGTGGACAGTTGCAACTGGAAATAGAAAGCAGAAGACTGCAAATCATTTCGAACCGTGCAGGACATTCAGAATTAAAAAAAAAAAAAAAAAAAAAACGTCTAATTACGTTTTTGCCAACTGTTAATAAATTGAAGTGGAATTAGAACAGAGGACAGTCTGCAAATTTTTTAAGGGTAATCTTACATCATTATGGTGCAGTACGTTGCTATAATGCAGGCAGTGTATTTTTAATCAAGGCATAACTTTATTTTGCACACGAGTCCAGACCGTCCAGCGTACTGTAAAACTGCCTTTTAGTAGGATCAGCGGACGTAATTAAAGCTAGTAATTGCAGATTAGAGGTTTTGGGTCACTGGGGTTATTTGATAGGAGGCTGTTTTAAATGACGGGTAATTATTTAACATCACTCGTATGGCGCAGGTTTTTCACCTGGGTTTAAAACCCAGACCTCAATTTCAGAAACCACTGCAAGCGTTTGGAAGCTACACCAACTTTTTTTTTTTCCTCACTGTATGATGAATCATGGCAATGGCCCTCTGTGATTGATCGTTTTCCCTGTGCATAAGCGTGGCGTTGTTGAACGTTTAAGTTAATGTTGCTTCTGAAACAAGTTATCGCAGCACGGGGTAACCTAAGCGGGTCAGAAGGTTCTCAATACAGCGAGTCCCATGGCCCGTATGCTTGTTTAGAAAAGCAAATCGATTAATAGGCCTAGCCTATACAAGGTCGAAGTCATGGTCCACCGCTCACTGTTTGCGAATAATGAAATTTTTGTGGGTAAAGATTTTATCTCTCAAATTTTTTTTAAATAATTCAAGCACGTGAGTTTATTATTATGTTAATAATTAGGCCTAGTTCGTTGCATAATTAAATTAATCTCATATATGGTTTAAATATTATCAGGCTGATGTAGGCTAGAACACAGTACAAGTAGCCTACTTCGGTTCTCTAATTCCATTTTTGATCTTTATTTGGCACACGAAAGTGGGGCTTAAAAATGAATTCATTCTTCTCAACTCAAATAACGTTAACAAATAATACAAAGTTTCTAAGCCTGTTCTGTTTGGTGAAATATAATTTCCCTTCTTTAAATTCAGCTAATTGTCCAGCATTAAATGCAAAACACCAGTCGCATTTAAATCGGCAATGCAAAATTAATAAAGGGGAGCGAGCGGTAACGAGGGGGTGTCCTGTCTTTTGAGGCACAACGGAGGGAGAAAGTGCGCCAAATTTGTTTGCAGCGGATCAAGGCTCACCGCCTTCACTGCACTTTCTTTATCTTAATTCCAACTTGAAAAGATATAATTATCTAGTTTGAACAGGGCTGCTATCAAATCCTTCTTTAGGCAGGGTAGGGAACAGCTCGAGTGGATTGTGGGCTCTGAGCCGCTCGGTGTTGCCCGAGATAGGAGTAATGAAGTTGTGGAGTCCGGAGATACAAAGGGCATTAACCTCATTAGCATGAAACCTTTTCTTCTAACTATTGTGGGACCCTTTCAGCCTTCTAATCCCTCTATTTCAAAGCTGGGTTTGTAATAAAGCTTTTAGGGGTTTTTCAAAGCTAATAGTATTCTCCGCAGATTTTTTTTTTATTACCGTTATAGTCCACAGACTGTTCAAAAATCTCCTTATATAGTATGTGTATGTACAGCCCAATGAAAAATTTTAACCTTTATCAAACTACGATTAAAAGTTTTGGGTAAAACACGAAAACGCTCAGCAATTGTCTTTCTTGGGATATCGGGATATTTTGTCACGTTTGCTAAATAAAATAGTAGCCTATTTATTTCATACAATTTTTTTCATAAAACGACGATTATTTATGGACAATGCGCTTTTTAAACAAATGCAAAATACAATAGGTGAACTGTCATGTGTTTCACATACAAAAATAAAATTTATATTTGCATTCCATAGTCTATTATTCACATAATAAAAAAACGAACTGAGAACGAAGGTTAGATACATTCCAGCCGTTGCTGCCGACAAGATTTTAAACAAAGCTCCTATTTTGCGGCACATTGCAAACCTTCTCTTATCGCGTTGTGAGAGGTAGTCAGATTGTACTAAATTATGTCCAACCAGGCCCCCTTGGATCCACGGATTAACAGATTAAAGTGGACCACTGGGCAATGCATCCCCTTTCCCCCACATATTACTCGTATGATAATTGCCTAAACTGATTTGCACTTTCACAAAAGCTCGCAGGACTCTTTGTAGCTTGAACAGACCAGACGCTGCTCTTCTACCAATGGAAATAAAACTGGTTAATGCCAGTCTATCAGACTGAGCGGCAAATGAGGCAAGAAAAAAACAAGCACTTCGCTGTGGAAAAATCGAGCTCAAGACCGTTGTAAGCGTTCTATTTGTGTTACATTTTAACCAGTCCGTTTCCCTGTTACATACTTTATACGCTCAGATTAATTGCACAGCTGGTGGAATATTCCATTGATAAAATAGTGATAATTACGATACCTCGCCTGTTCGTCCTGAAGGACAATGACACCAAGGGAGTGAATCAAAAAAAGACAACTGCCAGTGCAACCCATACAAAACAGCATACACCCTAAACCATTTACTATAGCGGACAAAAGTTTCATTTTGGCCTGTTTTTGTAAAACAAAAAGGCTGTAATTTTATTCTGAGCAACATATTGATAAAACTTTATTGACAAAATATTGACAATTACATACTTCTTGGAAGTATACTTTGTGTTAAAATTGTAGCAAACTTAACACAAACACAAAATTATTTACATTCTTGTAAAAGACGATTTAACATAAACATTAGCTTTTAGTATCTCTATACATGGAATACGCTCAGTGCTTGAAGTTTTGCTGCCTAGGCGGCCGTCAATTCTTGCATTAATCCTTCGAGGCAACTCTTTAGAGGAGGGGCGAGTCCCGATCATATATTCGCACCAAGATTACGGAGTCATGGTAAAGCTTAATTTTTAAGGAATGTCATGGAGAATTTTTCATTAGAATTACTATTGTACGTGGTCAACTTGAATAAAGTTTTTATAATCTGGTTTTTAAATTTGTTTTACTTCTTAAAAACACTATAACGCAGCACTGCTACTTCATATTGTTTTCACAATCACTTTAACACGAGAATCATAAATTCAAAGACTTCACACTGTTGTAAAAAAGGAAGAAGCACACAACATTTCTCAGATTAAAAATAGAATCAAAACAAATTTACTTTGAAAAAAGAAGGTCAAATTAATTAATTAACCTACCAAAAAATTCATTGCTCTACCATGCAATTCAAGTTTTACAAAAACAGTTGTATATTTTGGTATCTTGATGTGGAAGGTTCACGTCTTGAAAAAATAAAACGAGAGGAAAAAACCCTCAGAAGTGCAAATGTCCTATGCGCATTTGAGCTATGTTTTGTGATAGTGGTGATGAGGTGGTGCGGGTAGTGTGGTGATGGGGGGCGGGTGGGGGGGGGCGCTGCGTGTAATACCTGTCAATCACCTTGCCTTGGCAACGTGAAAATTATTGACAGTTCCCTTGTAGTGACAGCAGTGCCACCAACAGGATCTCTCACCCTCAAGCTGCCGATCTCGAAGAATCAAAATGTGATATTGGCTTTACCCTCTCCCTCTGTCAGTACACAGCATCCTTATCCGTGACATCCTTCAAGCCACGCCGCTGTCCCGGGTTCAAACAGTTTAAGTCTTTTAATCGTCTGAGGTGACGTCAATTTCCTCAGGGCTTCCTTGTTTTGTGGCCAGTCTCCATCGGTTTATGTGATGAGTTCCTTTCTTTTTCTGTTGTGAATCCGAACCTTCCTCCTCCAGTTTCTGACGCTTGAACTTCGTCCTTCGATTCTGAAACCAAACTTTTACCTGTGCCGAGGAAAAATGAAAATAATCAGCGTAGAACGCACAAAGGCTTTTCGCTGGCCTCTGAATAAAACAATTAAACAAAGAGAGTTGGCCTAACAGGAGGTATCACTAACGGGCCTTAAGAATAACTAGGGCTAGACGGACAAAGAGCCGCCAGGTATCTCACGGTCAATCGAGTCGCAAGAGCATTGGTCGACTTTCATTTAGTGTCCTCGGTCTGCATAAATTAAAACAACATAAAGAATTTAAATGAGGTATTAAATGCATATTACTGATAAGTGAGGATGAGATTGGGAAAGGGGAAGTCTGGCTGGCGTGGCTTTCCTTTCAAAGTGCACCTGACCTGTTTACGAACGACAGGTTGCATCATCACTATCATGCCCTGCTACTACTTCAAACTCCAACTTAGCTGTTGAGCGGAAATGGACTCGGTACAACAGAAGCAGCCTTTGAGTGCATAATAGTGTGATAGCAGTGTAACTTCACCGACATTGTCGCTTATTATCACGGATCAGTATGTTAGCTGGCCTATTTACAATTCAGCCCCTCATTATTACATCCCCGTATAAAACCTTTTCTATTAGCACACATTGGTAAAGTTCAGTCTTTAGCTTAATTCATCACCTTTATCATTCATATCATCCGTAAAGCTCAAAGCTGACAACTTGGCAAGTGAGGCACATTTAATGTGCTTTCAGAGAGCTAATTGAAGCATTGAAGTGGCTCGTAGTCCATTTCTCTCTCTTGCTCTTCTGAAAGGCGGCGTTTAGAAAAGGGCCGGTGCTGTCACCGGGACAATAGACTCCGACCGGGCCACTGAACGATACGCGCAAATACGATCTTAAATATGGTTAGGGAAATTCATAGAATCCGCCTCATTCTTTTAAGTGTCCATTTAAAACGGTTAACTGGTTAATTGCCAAACATTTTCAACAAGAGCCCTCTGCCTGAATCGGAATCGTTCAACCTCACCAAAAACCGGGGCGAATTGGAAATGGTGGATTTAACTCACTTCAAACCATTGCGTTTTTAGAACAATGCTTAGCCCTTTACGCATGGAATTCTCAACAAACCCAAAGGCAAAACAAAACAACATTTTCTGTTTGAAATCAAAAGGTCACCACATCTGTGCAAATAATAAATATATGGCATGTATGTAAGGCTACTTATTACTGACGCCAAAACTCATTGCGGCTACATATATGCAAATATGCTATTAAAGAGAACGATTAAACGTTAGAAAATATTTACATAAAGAATCTAAATTCTAAAAGCTTTTGTTGTTTATTAAATCATTCAGAACTGCGTTTCTTACGCAACCATTGCCTATATGTTTACATTTAAGGTATAATCTTAAGCCGTTTCAAGTATGAGCGGACTGATTTCAACAGTTATTTAGGCCGTGTTATATCCATAGAACCACGCGCACATATACGTACGGCTGTACACGCTAATGAAGACAGGTAAACATCTTACCTGAGTTTCTGTGAGGCTAAGGCTGTGAGCGAGCTGTTTTCGTTCCGCACCGACGACGTAATGATTTTTTTCGAAAGCATGTTCAAGCCGTAGTAGCTGTGATGGTGAAAAAGCTGTACGAATCCTTTTGGGCTTTCTTGCCAGTGCATTGTGCAATAGGAAGCTTTCCGGACTCGTTTCGTTTCCTGTAATGAAAATGGTGATAATTAAAAACCATCGTCTTTCATAATATCAGTAGCCTATCCTTTCTCAGTACAATTGTCAGACTTCGTTCAGTTTGTTCTTACGAAATTAATTGCTGGTTACAGGGTTTAAAGTTTTGAAACATTATATAGCATGCAACATCTTACTAAAATATAGTCTACAATAATATCACAATTAACCGGTCTTCTCAAATAGAAATAGGCCTATACTATAAAGATTTTTTTTTCTGTCATCTTTTTTTATGTGCACTGGCACAAGCGATACTGTAGCTAATTAAACTTTTGTTGCAAATTCAAATGTGTGACAAAATAATGCTAATTTACAGGTAATCATTCAAAATATGATTGTCAATCATTCAAAATATGATACAATATTATTTTCCTACATTTGTAAATAAAACACACGGGGATACAGCACGGCTCTTTTTATTTCACAACTGAAATGTTCTCGAACCATATTAATTTTCATTACGAGTGTTTCGGTTAGAAACTGGGATGACATATGTTTTCTCATACTGAATATTATAAAAGTAAAAAAGAGTCAGATTATTGCTATAACATTTGCGTAATTGAGCTAATAGTATGATGTTTGTAATAATATGTTAGTATCACTCTTATTAACATTTAAGAATATTAGCGACCGTTTTTAAGGAAAATGAAAGGTGAATTTTACACCATTAAGGACACATGCAAATGCACTTTCAGATAAAGGCGAAATTGGAGAAATTTACGATGAAAAAAAAAAACAATTGAACGGAAATTAAACTTCCGTTCTATTAATAAATTATTTCGTTGCTCTAAAGTTGTTTTCCTGGTAATGTAAAATTTGTAATAAAGTTTTTTATGTATATTTAACTACATTAGCTACAATCGATGGGGTTTATTATATTAATTCTTTTAAAAAGCGATGTAACCCGTTTACGCTAAATACATATTTGAACTTATTAAAATAATTAATTTAAAATAATAAAACATCAAATACAAAAGTTATAAATACTTCACTTATGCTTTTTAAACCAGCTTAGTGTATATAGAATAACCCCATGCTCCTTTTTTTCCAGAAATTTACTGATAACCGTTGTATAATGTCAGTACTTCACAACATTAGCCTATTTTTCGATACAATAAAATGGTTCTAAACTTTCTTCGATAGCATCAAATCCAGCATTTTTAATATCTAGCACAATAGTGACATTTAGCTAATTATCAATGAAAAATTGCCGTGTCCTTGGGCCGTGTGGCCTTTTTTTTTTTTTTTTTTTTTTTTTTTTTCTCTGGACGACTGGTCAAAATAACTGGCAAATAAAATATTTTGCTGAAACTTACCTTGAAATCTGTGTCCCAAGTATCTATATCTATGTATCAACCACGGGTAAAAAGTTGAAGGGTCCCTTTGCTGGCTTGCGAAAAGAGGGTGCGGACTGTGCGAGGACGACAGTGGGTGAGCAGCCAAAGCATGAGGAGGAGGTACTGAATGGACTGGGACGGCGGAGTTGGGAGGATGTGAAACAGCCTCAGCGAACACCAAGTCCGGGTTTGAGTAGACGCCCCTGCCGCTGGAATGAAAGCCGTTTAAAAATGGGTTCATCTGGCTTGAGTTTGCATAGCTGAGAGCCGCTGGTCGTATGGGCTCCTCGGATCTCGACGCTGGCAAAGGATTATCCTTCGCAACCAAAGACTCTATGGTAAAACACCTCTTCGGTGTGGGTTGAAACATGGCTCACCAGTCAAGATTCCCCAGTTTAAGTGAAAACGGTGCACGCGTTAGCACTAAAAAATACTCCACACCCAAGACCAAAGTTTTGTCAGCAAGTTAGTGGCAGCTAAAGAAAGGGTAAAAAATCTGTCAAAAGCACACAGCTCAACACATCGTGAGAGAGGTGGCCGACTTCTCCAGACAATCCATGAATGTGATCGGTTCCTCACCAGTTGTGCTAGCGATTTGTTAGTTCATGAGCCTAATTAGCTCTGGAGTCACATAAACAGTTTCCTCTGAAGCCTGTAATGGCTTGGTGATTGGTCGCTGCCGCTCGCCTTAAGGTTGAGGGAAGAGTCTTTAAGTGCGTCAATACGAACGAGCACGGAGAGGCGGATTCAAGCAAAACGGAACGGATTCGCCCAGAAACAGAGCTGTGGAGCAATTTACATACGCAGCTGATCCCATTGAGAGACTCAAGGTACTTCAGCATGTATTTGTGTTGCACACAGGGCATAACGACGCTTTTACACGCTGTTACTACAGCACCTCAGTGCTTAATCAGTGCACGTTTTGATGTATAACTACACACGCTGATTTGTACTCGACTGCAAGTGTATCAATTCAGAGTGCTGTTTAAACAAATGACTGTAATCAATGAAATTCTGGCAGGAAATATTCAGTTCAAGTGACAATTTTTGTATATATCAAACTTCTGAAGGTTCTGCTTTCTGGCAGTTCGGTGGGCCCGTCTAACGCCCACCTCTGTATTGTCTCTCCGCGTTTTCATTTTCTCCGATGGGTTTGTGATTAGTTTAGGGATGAGAGACTCTCTTTCTCTATTGGCCAGGAGACAAGGATGAGGCTTATTAGACACAGACAATATTTTCAGCTCTGTTTGTTTGTCGTATGACTACACGAGTCTATTACCCTCTAACTACTCATTAAATTAGCTGAGTTCAATCCCATTATGGGTTACTAATGTGCATGCTGCATCTCAAAAGTTCAGGTATGCACAGTTGTCAACGCGATCTCTTGGGTTTTAGACTCTGTTTTTCGGGGTGTGAGGTAGTTCGGTGACATTTTAATAGCGTTTTATATTCTTTTTACTTTTACACACTTTCAGATCAATCTCGTAGAGCACTACAATTGCTTAACACACACCACGTAATTACTGGTTGCAAATGAAGGCAATTTTGTCGGCCATACAAAAACTGCAGAAATATTAGCTAAATTTCTACCGATGATCATAACAGTAAAAATAAATAAATACTTTAAAAAATATTATTAGGAATTTGTCCATAAGATCAACTCCCATTTGATGTCATTTTAAAATTCAAGTGTGTTTTATGGCACTACAGTGAACGCATATGTCCAGTGTGAAGGGGAGGGGAAAAAACAAATGTTTACAAAATAGGTCCACATTTATTACGTTCATTGTTCACTTGAATAATTTTAGATATATAGCTCTCAACACCCTATATTTGTTAAAATGAACTAACAATTTATGAGCTATATGGTTTAACGTACGAACGCAGCATGACAATATAAATGGTGCACACTATTCAATACTGCATTGCATATAACGGAGGAATTCGTTTTAGGTTATTATTCTTTCCATTAGCTTTTTCTAGTTTTTAAGGCGTTTAAAGTGAGCTACGGAGTCTTTTATTATTATTATTATTATTATTATTATTATTAAACCCGAAAATATAAAGGCCTAGGCTGTATATTATTGTGTCGTTCTATTTTTCTTGCGTCTAAATTAGTAGCAAATACACAGTCGTTAACTCGGACTATCAGATTCAAATATACTTGTTTTGTTTCTATAATCCTGCCACAACCCTTGCTCAAATATTCAAGTGATTTCTTGATTCCAGAAATAAACCTGGATCTTCATATGCGTATGACAGACATACATTAACAATTATCAATTCAGTATTTAATTTGTACCAGGTTATTTCTTGCCAGTGGAGTTAAGGTCTCTCAGTTTTGCTGGTCTGCTCTTCCGTGCGGTAAATGCTTCGAAGTACATTGCGTGCTGCATTTTAAATATTTGTTATAGAGCGTTTGGTACACTTTTGGATTCTAAAATAATTGCTGTGTACCACGCACTTTTCCTTTAATTTCCATGTCTTTTTTGTCCACAAACAAACAAGTCACTACATTTTGATTTTATGTGAAGCAATCGTTTGTGAAATAAAGCACACACTTTTTTTTGAGAAAACGGAACAACATAAATAGTGTCAGTCATTTTTACACTTGTCTGACTTTTGTTTATTTGATGTAGGGGCAATTAAAATCAATTTAGATATTCTAGATTAAGATTTTTGATCTAAAGAACAAAAAATAGAGCACATTGAGGATCTGCTGCTCTTCGAAGGGGGTCATAGTGCTCTTCGATCTGCGCACTGAAGTGTAAGGATAGTGCGACACCACCTGGTACTTTTACAAAATGCACTTTCCGCAGATTCCTGGAGGTACACAGGAATTAAAAGCATGGTTACCGTCGCTCTAGTCTACATTGCTAATTATCTTTTTTTTTTTTTTTCTCCGTAAAATGACTGAACAGGACATTTACTGTTAGCGCACGTTTGCTACTTTCTTCGATGTCATTCGTACAACGACATCGAAAGCCTTAATCATTCATAGTCCATGACACCACCTGCAGTTATCGATATATCTGTAAGTCTCCTGTGGACAAAGAATGACAAGCTTTGTCTGTATGACGAAAAAATCCCGCAATTAATTTCACAGGATCAAAATCAGCCCGCAGTGTAAACGTTTGTATCACTTTGCGGGCCTAAAACCGTAACACGTAAATAAATAGCCCACTAAATATTACTACAAGCCCAAGAAATAGCAACAAACATTAACAACAACAACAACAACAACAACAATAATAAATGATCAGTTCGTTAACTCTACAGGCCTCACCATTTACATCTTTCATGTTTACGTAGGTTAGACATTTCAGTTTATCTGTAACTCTTTCGAAATGAGCAATTAAGGTTTCAAAATAATTTGTTCTTGTTCTCGTTCATTAATACTAGCTTTCAAAACCACTAAGACGTGATCAATACCAGCATATCGGTTTAGTCTCCAAAGTGATTTTTCTTCGGTGTAAAAATTAAAATGACAAAAAGTTCAAAAGTTGCCGGTGCAAGCAGAAGACAAAAGCGCATTGAGCTTTATTCGACTATTTTATTTTTATCCATCCTTCAGAAATGTGTCGGATACGCAATAATTACGTGGATGGCTTTTGAAAAGATGTTATGAAATGTAACTGACGCCCATGAACAGCTTTTCGAAGAGCATTGCAATAGAAATGTCAACTGAATTATGTTATATCGTCAAACTGCAGGCTTCACAATCATGTATTCAGTGTGCAAGGCCTATCAATTTCAATACAAGAAATTACCTTTTAAAGCTGTTCTTTTCACTCCATGCATAACTTGTAAGCACAAAGGCTTTGCGCAGACCCATCGAAAGAAATTATTCTGGCATTTATAAAAGGGTCTCCACTAGTATGCCATTGACTAAACATTACTCAGTTTTTGTTTTTCGAATTATTTGCATTTTGCTTTTAAATTCAGTAACTGCGCAATAAAGATCATAACTGTATTGAGCAGCCCAGCAGGAAACTAATTCTGAAATTACACTTGTTGCTATAAATTAACATTTAGTTCAGTAATTCTATTAAATATATATAAAAACAAAATAAGTTTGTCAGAATGACGAAAAAATTCGAATCCCGTCATGAAATTCGCTTTCTTAAACTTATATGAATAAACAGCTTACGAAATATTAAGCATTTTGGCTCAACCATACATGTTTTAGTCGTTTTCATAGCACGTCAAAGTGACGAAGCTTAGACGGGCATTTATCTGTTTTAGTATTCCTATGTGTAAAATACACACATATAGGCTACAAGACATATAAAATAATCTCTTAGACCATTACGTAAAGTGCAGCTGAAGACTTATATAAGAAGCCATCTTACTATTAAACATTTTTCTTTTCGTTTTCCTAGCATACCAGTTCTGCTTGCCGTGGCGGCCGTAATTTTTATTTAGTTTGCTGCTATAACTCGTAAAACTCTTGCTACAGCAATATGTTCGAAAAGACCTATTAATAATTAGATTTAGATCTGCAAGACTAAACTTATGAATTGTTTTGAATAGGTATAGAACATTATTTCGAAATCAGAGCTTATGAATTCCAGTTAAATGCCTGGAACTACACAAAAATATACGACTAATGGTACTGGGTGGCAGATGCACAGATTAAGCAATACATGCCGTGTAGAGGCATATATCCCACATTCAGAAGCAGCATCCCTCCAATTCGAGGTCGGAGGAGTTTACTTACTGTGACCCGTGGTCAAACTTCACAAAGTAGGTCTTAGCAAATATAGGGGTCTAATCTAGTTTGGGAGTTCATAACCTCTTGCGTGGGAATTTGAAGCTCCAATTGTGGGATTATTGGCCTTAATTGTGGATTTTCCACTAGAATGCAACAAAGACCGCTGACATAATTGTTTCTTTCTTCTAGTCTTTTCTGCATAATGATATAATGCGAGCAAAAGTTTATCACCCTCGCAGCGGGAAGAATCACGATCCAAAGAAGCCGTTGCATGAAACTAAGAACTCGCATTGATGAGGTTTACCGAGGATTACCTCTTATCAACGTGTGCGTGTGGTCCTCCTACCCCAGTTAGTTTAACCAAGAGCCAGTCTTTTTTTAAAAAAAAAATAAAAGAAAAAAAGGCTGCGTAACACCTAAAACTTCCCTGAAAGAGAAAGACCATCCTAATCGAGTTTAAGACTGGATTATGCTATTGTTATTGTTTTCTAGTGGAGATAAAATCTCTATACTTATATGGCTGTATTGTTGTTAGAATTGTGTGCATTTTTATTGTCATATTTGCCAACAAACAAAGAAAAAAATAAAAATAAAAAGATCACAAAAGACTGCAAAGTTTATTTACTAAACCTTTTAATGTATCAATCAGGAGGACCAACAGCAGCGAATTAAACGCTGTTTTCTACTAACAACAGCATAAAGGAATAGATTATAGAGATCCAAGCAATTGTTCTTGGTTCATTTATGAATAGAGCGGAGCAGTCTAAAGCTTCAGAAAACCTTGCTGTGATTTAGGTGACCCCTAGTGGCCAAAAATATTAACTACTGACAAGTCTGAAGACTGAACCACTGATTCTTATTCCAGAGTTTCATTTGACACAAATAGCATGATATTGTGTTCTGCGGTGTAAGAAGTGAAATTATGGTCATTTAATGAGCAAACGACTTTATTAATAAAGTTTTTCTTTTTTCATATTTCTAGAGGGCATACAACCACAGCATAAGCAGCAACTACAGCATGGACACAGCTGTAAAGATAACCTGATGATTTCATCTCAAAACCTCACCACCACACCTTTGACGCTACGTCTGCAAAAACGTTCATTCGCACCTCAAAGAAAAAAACATCTACTTAATTTGTGTGTGACCAATTTAATCCTCTAAGCATGCATAACAAAAAGGAATGAGCTACTTTTCAAATGCAAGTTGTTAAAAAGTGATGAAATATAATTGCCATTTTTGAAAACCCATTGTGCTGTAATTTTATGGCAAAGCTTAATGTACTTCCTGTTAATGTAAGCAGTGATCTGTACTGATTAGAGAACACATCAAGGCTTAGTACAACATCAAGCAAAAATATTTTGATGCTTTAGCATTTAGCGGCGGACAGTGGTCCAGCCATCGTCATCCGTCTCGTTCTTGGTCCGGCGCGGGTTTTCCTTATCTTTGTCAGAGCGCCAGGTGCTCTTCTCACCACCTTCGCGGTCCCGGTCACGTGGTCTGGGAGGAGCCTCTCTTTCGTCCTTGCGCTCATCCCGTCGGTCATCACCACTACGACGCCACGAACCACCTTTAAGTTGAGAAACAAGACGTAAGAAACTGACCTCTTAAAGGTGGCCCAAGCATATTTCTCTGGCTCAGTTTCGTCTCAGAGTCTTGGACTTTATACTGACACCTACTGTCATGGATATCATTTTAAACCAGAACTGGTTATCTTGTTTTGTGTGAAACAAAAATATCAATAACATGGATTTTTGGATTTTAGGGCTGTCACGATTCAATGAAAGCTCTCCATTTAAAAAAAAATAAATAAATAAAAAAACTTTTTTTTTATTCGATTGCATTTTGCCCGCATTGAGTAACCGGCAAAATACCGGAAGTGGTGCATTCCATGGACAAAAATTATGGAAACACATTATTAGATCGTTTTCCAAGGCTGCATGATAATAAACCAGTTATAACCAGATATAAACCAGTTTAAAAATCAAAGCATAATGTGAATTCACAAACATTACGATTCAATTAAATAAATATATGCAAAGCAGGTTAAATATATGTGCTTTCATGATTTACATGCATGTAGGTTAGGTACGTGCATCTTAGAGCGGCTCTGTTCACAGTAAATGCTGCTCCACACCAACTGTTATCATTTACATGTGTGGATCTCAAACTCCATCTCTGCATATTGTTGTGAGTCTAGGTTTATTATAACATTCATCTGGGAATGCACGGTGCGCCATTTCATCAGATTTGTAAGGTAAATCATTTAGAAACCTACACAAACACAGGAGAACACAATATCTTTCTCAGTATGCTGAGTTCATCATGGTTTCAAAATAAAAGCTCTACTCTGAGTTTACACATTTTGATGCCCACATATTCAAAAAATTACAGTGGCTGTAGCATGTCTGTCATGCTACATAAAATGGCCAAATATTAAAGATTAAGTGGACATTTGAATTAAATGATGGTTAGTCAATGCCTCTACAGGCATTTGTTATAATGCACAATATGTACCTAATGTTTATTAGGTCTATTAACTCTATTGTTTATTAAAAATATAAGCATTTTAACAGTTTTGTTCAGCAAAACCATTTGATGACTTGCCTTTGATACTTTATTTGAACTAATTATTGTTGCCATTATATATGTATTTTAAGTAATTTTAAAGGCTATTGTTCACTTTAGGTATATTTTTAACATTACAAAAAAATGTAATTACAATTATCCAATTACATGATTAATCATCAGCACAATCAACCAATCATTTGAATACCAAAATAATCATCAGGGACAGCCCAACTGAATTCAATTGCAATTTCAGATTTTGCTGCAGTTAAGTGTTTGCAGAAGCATGGCTATATTTTGAAAGCTTTTCGCACTGCTGTGGTATCATGCATTTGTAGCTGCCACTTGAGTTAGCTTTTTCTTTTAGATGTACTTTTGTGATTAAGTTTTGTACAAACATTTAAAAAAAAATGCTTTTTTTTTTTCTATTTTTTAGTTAATTTTTTTTTTAATTTGCCATTATAATTTCTATTAGTAACTCTGGTCACTCATGACCCCACACTAAACCGGCTTTTCCGGGCCACCGATACAGTATCTTTATCTCAAGCAAGTGTACGTTTCAATCAAATCTGTCAAAAGGTTCTGTATACTTAACTGTATACTTAACTTAAATGAATGAAACATAACAGTCAATTTTTTAAAATTGAGATCCGTACATCTGAAACTGAAACATCTGAATAAATAAGCTTTCCGTTGATGTATGATTTGTTAGGATAGGACAATATTTGATACAACTATTTGAATATCCGGAATCTGAAGAAGCAAAAAAAAAAAAAAAAAAAAAAAATTCACTTTGAAAGTTGTTTAAATGAAGTTTTTAGCAATGCATATTACTAATCAAAAAATAAGTTTTGATACATTTATGTTAAGAAAAGTAGAAAATATCTTCATGGAACATGATCTTTACTTAATATCCTAATGATTTTTGGCATAAAAGAAAAAACGATAATTTTGACCCAAACAATTGTTTGTTGTATTGTTGGCCATTGTTACAAATATGCCCACATGCTACTTACGACTGATTTTGTGGTCCAGGGACACATGTTTAAGGGAGATCATAAGACTAACCTTCATCATGCTCTCTGTTGGGGCCTCTGTGATCACGCTCACGGTCTCTGTCATCTCTGCGGTCCCTCATGTCACGGCGTTCACGACGATCATCACGGTCAAAGTCTTCACGACGAGAGTCACGCCAACTGCTCTGCTCCTCACCACCACCACCACCACCACCACCTCTTCTCCAGCCACCCCCTTCTTCCCTGCACATGAACGCACATTCACATTAAACCTATTGCCAAATCGCTGAGCCTAGCTTTCTAAGCAATAGTAAATGGGTTGATCTTTAAGTCTGAACATGTTAGGTCACGGAACCTGCATACATATATATATATATATGTATTTTTTTTATTTAACAAAAGCCTAAGGACTGATGCTCATTCAAAATTCAAAACATGCACTCATACAATAGATTACAAAATAAACATCATGACGTAAATATTGTCATAATTCATGAGAAGTACATCACAAGCAATTGCATGGCATAAATGTGCAGCATTTTTGACTGCTCTGAAACCACAAGCGTGTAGAATATTCAACAACTCATTTTTACGTTTTGATAATCACATTAAGGCTTATGGCGGTTTCTGTTGTTCTACCGCTACCTTTAAAAATCGTAAAGTCTTTTATATCATTTAAATATAAAGGAAAAGGAACTGCTGAGACCATTCATCAGCAGAAAAAAAAAGCCTTCAGAACAAACCTTTGTTTTTCATACAGAGTATGATTTTTTTTTTTTTGGTTAGAAAACAAAGTTGTGGTCATTTTTACCTGGGAGGTCGGCGATCTCTAAATCGATCTCCCTCGGGACGCTCTTCTCCCTCACGCTCACCATCATCATGGCCAGCATCACGAGGAGGTCCCCAGCTGTCTTCCCGAGCCTTCTCTCGCTCTCTCCATCCACCTACAAAAGGTTACATGAGTTTGCATGATTGCAAAAAAAAAAAAAAAAAAAAAAAAAAAATTATATAAAGGGATCATGTTTTTCCTTTTGAATCATTCACATATTTTAGTGAATGATTTGCAACAACTACAGTAATAATTTCTTTTCCCCTCATCCTTCCTCTGACCCCTAGAATAAAACAGGTTTTATTTTTCTGCTGTGCCTTTAAGACCAAATTAATTTCTGCAATAAAATGACACGTTGCTGCACTTAATAACTGTGGGTTTAAACTGTCCCATGCTGCAATAACAGATGATTGTATCACATTGCATTGTGACAGGAAAATTTGATTCCTCTAATTTGACCCCTTTAACATACATATTTGGCAACAAGCCCTTAGCAAGTAAAGATATGGACACACCGCACAAGCTCGCACCTGGTCTCCCAAGAGGTTTCCAGGGTCTAGGGTCATCTCCACGGCGTGGGCCAGAGTCATCCATACCCCTGCGGCCTCCCCTTTCATCATCCCCTCCTCTTCTGGGGCCCCAGTCATCATCTGCGCCACGTCGGGGCCCTCTGGGTTCATCCATGCCTCTACGGGGCCCACGTTCATCATCAAAGCCTCTTCTCGGGCCCCGGTCATCTTCCAATCCACGCCTTGGTCCGCGGTCATCATCGCCTCTACGGTAACCTCGGTCATCGTCAAATCCCCTCCTGGGCCCACGGTCATCATCAAAGCCCCGTCTGGGTCCACGGTCCTCGTCACCTCCTCGGCGTGGACCTCGTTCGTCATCAAATCCACGGCGGAGTCCTCTGTCATCTGAACCACCACGACGAGTAGTGTCTCCTCCTCTCCTGAAGGGCATTTCACGTTCTTCTCGATCATTGTCTTCACGGCCTTCGCGGCCTTCGCGGCCTTCACGGCCCTCCTGGCGCCATTCCCTGGTAGGGGGAAGAAAAATAAATAAATAATAAAAAGATACAATGAACTGCAATTCTCTGCATCTGTTTTTAATCTTTATCCTTATGCATCAGGTTGTCAATTCATGTGTAAACTCTCACCGGTCAGCAACAGGACGTCGCCATTCTGATTCACCCTCACCACGTTTCCTCCAGCCGCCTTCTTCCCGTTCACTCCAGTCCTGGAAAGAAAATTATTACCATTTACACCAAGAAATAACCATATCCATTTCATATCTGAAAATCAGTATGCAGTCATCATCAGGTTAAAATGGAATTATACAGTTTTTATATTTTGAAGAGTTTTTTTTTTTAAACAAATGCTTTAATCTTTTACATTTTTTATTAAAAAAAAAATTTCACAAAAATATTTAGAAGCCCAAATCACCATATTAGAATGATTTCTGAATGATCATGTGACACTGAAGACTGAAGTAACAGATATTGAAAATTCAGTGCTGCCATCACAGAAATAAAATACATTTTAAAATGTATTATAAAACGTAATAACATGTCATAATATTACTATTTTTATTGTATTTTTACCAAATACATCCAGGGTTTGAGTTGGTGTGGAGGGTTTTAAGAGACTTGTATAATGTATAGTGACACAGTGACACAGGGTTCTTATGAGTTACCTTGGCAGGTTTTTCTTCTGGTGCCTTCCTCTCTTCCTCCTTGCGGCGTTCACGCTCCTCAATTTCCTGTTGTCGGGCACGCTGCTTTCTCTCCTGTTCCTCCAGCTTACGCAGGCGCTCCTGGTATTCGCGTTCTTCCTCCTCTCTTTGCTCCTGTTCCAAGCGTTCACGCTCTTCCCGCTCTAAAACACACAAAACCAAAGACCAAAAAAAGTGAGCAAAAGTATATCAAATAAGATACGAACATTACCAAAGAAAAAAGTATTGCAGTGCATGATCGTTAACTGAGGGAAGATGACCAGCAAATAAAAACCTTTCTTGAGCTGCTCCTCATGGATTCTCTGAGCTTCCTCTTCTTTCTGGCGATAGAAGGCCTTTCGTCTGTCCTCCTTACGCTGCTTCTTTCGCTCCTCAAGACGCTTCTTCCTCTCCTCAACCAAACGTTCTTGGAATTGCTTGAGTTTTTCCTGGGTGCATGAGAATTGCTCAAAGCTTAGCTACCTGGAGCATTAACATCCTAAGCATTGAGGACTTTATGCCATTACTAAAACTTCATCTTATACACCGTCTGTACTAGCTATTGAAAGCAAATGCATAATCTGCAAAACAATTGAATAAATGAACTTGAAGGTTTTATTTACCTCATAAATGAAGCTTCGAGCAGCTTTGATTTTGGACAGGAAGTTCTCCTTGTCCTCCATCATCCTTGACATTCTCTGTTTGTGTTCCAGCGCCTTCTCACGCTCCATCTTCATATTGCTGATCTGTGCAACAGATGAGCACAACAACCTTTAGCTTCAATTACAATCAACAACATGACATGATTATATTATTCAACACATGTTCTTCTCATTTAAGTGATACTAATAAATCACTGAATCAAAAACAATGACCTAGCAGGGCCTCAAGACAACTTCAAACAACAGTTAAATCCCCATGAAAACAAAATTTAAGTTTCTGGCTTTTAGTATGAATATGTCAGTTTCAAGGTTATCTGTAAGCTAACGTGCTACAAAACAATGACAAAGTTCACATTCACAAGATATAAGCATTCAAAATGTACAGTCTCTAACTTCCACCAATATGAATTAACGATTTTGATGACGTCACTGAATTGTGCCCCGCCCCCTAAACTATAAATAGACGCTGGAGCTTTAGCTGAAATTGGTCACTTGTTCACAGAACTTGTCATTTCTTTATGGTAAATGGCACATGGTGCACTTTATAGGTGATAGGGAATGATTCAGGCAGTGTAAATATTCATTCCGTTGGAGCGAATGAAGTCTGGTTTCGAATTGTGTCACACGAACCACCACAGTGCACTCACAGCCTGCTCCGGTCTAGAGACATGATAGCACGGAGCGGATCATATGCGCGAGTCGGCGCAGACCACAAAACATATCAGACACATTTGAATTCTACATAGAATGCCATTTTATATATAAATAAATGTAAAACGGATGAGACTGCGGCTGTCATACGCTGTCAAATGTGGCTTTTACCCTGATCAACAGCTCTGACCCAAGCTGTGTTATAAAAGAAACGCTACTGGCTATATAAAAAAAGGGGGCGAAACTGCCGGATATGTCCCACCCTGTCTTCCTGTGTGACCTACGAATACCGATTTTTGCCAATTCAGATTTTCTTTCTAAGAAGTATAACTGACAGCATATACAAACAAAAATGCCAAAAAATAAATAAAAAAAAAAAAAAAAAAAAATTACATTAAAAAAAATTATTAAACATTACAATTCTCCCAATCTGGACTAAATTACAGATATTCTCTATGAATGCATTTATAAATGCTAAAATTTCAAATGCATAAATAATTTTAGAAAATAAATGTTTTAAATATTTTTTAAACATACAAATAAGAAATGTTGTGAAAAATGCAATGATACTTTTAAATATGAAACCAAACCACCAGTAGGTGATGGCAAAAGACTGTTTTAATGAGCGAGTCATTTAGTCTTTATGAATGGGTGATCTACATCAACTAAAAACGTGTATTCATTAATGAAGCAGCATTGTATTGCTTGGAGAAATGCAGCAGTTCTGCTGCGGCTTTGATTGGATCTATTTTCTGCAACAAAATTTAGCAAAAATATTCAATATTGAAGTCGCAAAATTTAAGTCGCTTAATTTAAACTTCTTGTTTATTGAACTACTATTGTATAAAATCAGAGTCACATTGCAGTCATGTTGATATTTAGGGAATCATATTTGTCATGCAATGTTGCGTACCTAAATCATAATTTAAATACATATTTTTTCTACCGCAGTATGCATTTATAACTTTCTGTGAGTGCTGTTGCGCCCATTTGTTTTGATTTCTGCACGAGTCTCTCTCACATACTCATTTTAAGCCGCGCAAGCTTCATCTGTCACAACAAATACATTATCAGTCGCCGTAAGTTTGACATCAAAACGGCCACCGGTCCGGGTCGATGTGGAAAACTGGCTAATTCTGATCCCTGGCCGATCGATTGGTGCAACTCAAAGTGAAAGTATGGTCAAGTATGTGGTGGACTTGAAACTGTTTTTTTTTTTTAGCAAAAAATTTAAACATGGACCAGAGGGCAAAGTAAATCGCATATAATTCTGACAAGTGCAAAAGGCAGTATGCGATTATTACCCTCTCTTCCTCCTGCAGCTCCCATAACTCCATGTCTTTGATGCGCTGCTCCTCGTAGGCTTTCTTGATCAGAGGAATCTCCTCAAGCCGCTTGGCTCTCTCAAAGTAGTCGATCTAGAATATGCATAATAGTATTACTCCATTGTAATATTCAGATGTCATCTACTCAGCTGCACAGAATTAACCCTAATCCTCTTACAGTTAAAACAGTTACCAACATGCTAATTTACAACAACGAAGTACTTCATGAAAATGTTCATGTAAGCTATACCTTCTTTTCCTGGTTTTTCAGACGCTCCTGAAGTTCTTTCTTCTCTTTTTCTAGCTGCTCTACCTGTTTGGCCATGATGAAGTCAGGGTCCAGCTCCTCCAGATCCTACAACATAATTAAATACAAATAAACCTTCTCAACTGATAATTTTCCAGGTAACTTTGCCAATAAAACTTCTTAAAGTCCACTTCCTTAAACTCCATACCTCAATATCAATATCTTTAAAGGCTTTGGCTCCCAGCTCAGTCTTCTTGATCTGCTCCAGTCGCTCGCGCACAGTCTTCTTTTTGATTTGCTCGTGTTCTTGCATGATGCGCTCCTTTTCTCGCTCTTTGGCCTCCTGTCTAAGACGCTCTTCCTCGGCTTTGCGCACCTTCTGAAGCTCTGCCTCCCGTTGCTCCAGCTCCTCTTTCTCTCTCTGGATGTTGAGGCTCTCCAGACGCTCTTTGCGTTCCTCAATCGTTTGTCTGCGAGCGAGGATGCGCTGGTGCTCCTTGCGGGCATTCTTCAGGTAGGCTGTGATGGCCTGCTGACTCTGCTCCTCATGTTCTTGCTGTTGGGGCAAAGTTAGAGTTGATGATGAAACTGAAATATGACACCAACCAGCAGGGAGATATGGATTTAGCTTATCAGTAATCTTACCAGCATGGAGGGAGGTTTGATGACTTGGATGGCTTTAGCCAAAGAAGATGACATGGCAGTAAGCTGATTTCGTATCTGTTCAGAGGGCATGTTCTGTAGGAACGGACCTACTGGAGAATCCTCTTTAGTGGAATAGTTCAGATCGGAGCCAAAACTCAGAGTACGAGATGTATGATCAATGCGCACCTTTGGGTAAATACACAAAATTCAAGTCAATACAACATCTGGAGATTCTCCTTGACCATGCAATTAACTACTAAGATGCTTGATTTGAAAACTGTGCGTGGAGGATATACACCCATATTTGATGACTAAAACTTTTTTTGGCCATACCTGTAAGTCACAGTGTCGTGCTGCATCTACAATCGAGCGCTCCAGCTGGAAAGCATCGACAAATGGTACCAGAGATGCTAACCTGCTGAACTCAATGCTCTGGTAGATCTGAGCCACCTGGAATATTAAAACCCAGAAGACAGGATTTGAAGATTTGCAGAAGCATGGAGCATGCACAGATCGAAGTCTAGGGGTAGATGATCAAACCAACCTGTTGTAGCAGTCTGAGGATGGTGTTGTTCTGCAAGTGAGGAACGTACTGCTGCAGGTCCGATTCTTTTTCAGCTTGGTCCCTCACCCAGTTCAGCACCTAAAGCAGCAACAGCAAGAACACGTATACTGCATGAATATGATGTCTTTAGTGTGTTTTGACATCAAGGACACCATAACATAGACTGCGGTGTCAAAATAGTCTAACAAGAGCATCACTCTTTTTAATTAAGTTTACGAAAGTCAGTTGCTTAATGAGTTGTAATGGTTAAATGAGTTATTGATTAATTCGAATTAAATGTTTTGCCACAATTTTATTTATTTATTTTTTTTTTAGAAAGCAAGGAATCGTGATTTTGAGGATAAATATTACCAAACAAATCAGACACTGACAACATGCCAATTATAACAGTTAATAGAAAACAACGATCCAACCACGTCGGTGCATCTGATTAACCACTCGCATGTGGCACACTCATATCGCTATAGGCGCCATTCACACAGAATGTGCTTTTGTGTTGACAAAGATGGGATGCGGGCAGTGGAATAGGAAAAACCTTCAAGAATATGAGAGTGAACTTCTTTTAACTTGACTGCCGCATTTTTAGAATTTCATTCATGCATGAGACACTGCAAGAGACGCAAGTGCAACTGTCAAACACATTCATGTTTACACAGAAAAAACAATGGAAAAGCAGCGCAATCGAATAAAACACCTGTGAAGAACTACTACTGTATGTTTGATAATTCATGTTTGCATCATGCTGACAGGCTGAAAGCTGCTGTTCACCGTTTTTACATTTATAGTTAATAATAGTCTACTGGTGTTACACCTTCAGTCATTTTAAATTTGAATTACCTTAACTTTTGAGTTTTTTTTTTAAAGCATTTTAACATATAATATGGATAAGACAAGTTTGTACAAGATGTAGTTGTAGGTCATGCATCTTTTTTGCAAAGATATCTAACAAGTGATTTGTTTAACATATACATCATGTTGCCAACTTCATGTGAGGTGCACTTGGAATAGAATTGTCTTTAACTAGAGGGTTAATAAAGAAACAGTTTCTTGAATCATGTTGTAGTTACATTTTCAAGTTAACTAGTCGTAAAAATCATAAAAAAAAAAAACAAAAAAAAAATTACAATAATATACCGGTCATACTTTCTGAAAAAAGATTTTAATTTTTTGCCATAGCGCACCCAACCCTAGTTAAAGTGTACAGCCTGGCTGAATGTCACTTTTATTTTTTGGTTTTATATTACTGTGGATTTGGCACAAGTCTTATAAGCTCAGAAATAAAATGTAGCAAATAAATCAAGTGCCACTCACCTTAGTCACTCTTCCACAGAGTTTAAGAGGGTGGAAGTCCATCTCCAACCAGTTGTAGAGCTCTTTGACTTCAGGAACAACATACTGAAGCAGGTTGAACCTCACCTTTAACAAAAATAATACCCAAGAAGGCATCAGTGCAACATTCTCAATCTTTTTTTTTTTGATAAACCATACATTTAAGTAATTACAAAAAACGACCAGTGGACAGAATGGCTATTACCATGTCATTGATAAGACTCAGGCGAGTGGGTGGAGATTGCAGGCCGAGTAATGTAGCCAGTCTGCGGTGTTTCTCTACAATGATGCCATCCATGTCCAACAGACGAGCAATATCAGTTCGCTCAGGGGTGATGGGGATGGACAAAGTGGCCAAGAGCACTCGGGTGGACATTCTGAACGAAACAAATAAAAAACACACAGTAATTAAATACTTCAAAGCAAGTCTCAAACAACTAATAAATAATTAAGAAAGGTTTTCTGATTTCAAGAAATGTCTACCTACTGTAAAATTAGAGCAAAATGATCAGTTCAAGCTGATGATTGCTCTTATTTAATACTCACCTCTGCATCTCTTCCTGGGTGAGGTTCTTGCGCATTTCCCGGGAGAGGTGGTAGAGTCTGTGTAGGGTGCAGGCATGGAATAAGGCGTTGCCAGACTTCCAGAATACAGTGGACACCTTATTGTAGTAGTTGGCCATAAGCTGGGGCTTAGGGGGCTTCTTTGAGAGGGCAAACAATCCATGAATGTCTTCAACAGCTTTGAAAGCTTCCTGTGTGGATTACAAAGAATGTATTCAACCAGTATAATTAGCAAGTCATTAAAGCTTGGCAACATATAACAACCAATAAGTTCATAGTGTAAAAAGAGACCATGTCAATTTTGTTTCTCACAAATGAAACCAATTTAATTGCATCTTTTACTGTAATTAATACAGTTTTGTTCTGTTCACATGCAAAGCGCTCTACTTTGCACTGTGAAAATAGGTTGAAAGCAGCAGCATAAATCGAGACTAACCTCAAGTGAATATAAATATATTTATATTACATAATAAATATATTTATACAGTCTATTGTACATTGGTTCCTAGTATGAAGCACAGAGACCTGCCACAGCTCCATGCTAATAGCGCTGTCCAGCTGGACCAGACGTGTCTCCAGATGCATGGACTGGCTCTCAGGATTGTTCAGGTTGATGGCAGTGCTCTGGTTGTGGTGTCGCTGGATCTGTCCCAAATGCATTCGCAGGTTGTCACACAGCTTACGGAACTCTGCTTTACGGGTGTACTGCAGGCAAAACTTAAATGCTGTGAGAGAAAATGAAAATTGTCGTCATAAATTTCAGCACAACCCAAAAGAAATCACATTTTATGTATCATATAACATGATTACTATTAAAAAAAAAAAAAAAAGACATTGTGATAATTATCAATATCAACTGATATGAATAAAATGTCGACTGATATTAAAAAAAACTTTTTTTTTTTTTTTTTTCTCTCTTCGCCATGTCACCCAGCCCTACCCACAAGCAAGTGTTTTTGAGTTACATGGGCTTTACACTGACCTTGCTGAGCAATGTCATGGTAAAGGCGCTCCACTTTGGAGTTATTCCTTAGCAGGTCCAGGCACTGGCGGTACGACTCCCACAAGAACTTGACCCAAGGCGTGAGCAGAAGTCTGTCAGTGCGGTCTTGAGTGTCTTCACCACTAACGGCACTCAACAGAACACTAAAAAAAACAACAAAAATAGTCAGCTTCAGATAATCTTTTATGGAAAACTACCATCATCACAATCATCATTCGCTTGAGGCTAGATGTTTGCAGGTTCCTAATAAATACTAAATACTGAATGTGTCCTGTCTGCATGATGTGAAATGTAGGAAGGAACTGTTTGGGCCTTTAGGATCCTGCACCTTTCTGGGGTCTGAATGTTGTCCAGATCCTCAATGTCCAGCACCATTTGCTGAGACTCCTCTTTCGCCGTCTCGGTCTTCTCTTCTGCAAGTTTCAAGTAAGCACGGACCACATCCTCCAGAGATTTGATATTCACCTGAAGCACAAGAGAAGGAGCAGTCAGTAATTTCATGAATAGGATAGAAGTTACAATTGTCCTGTCAGTTTTTGCCTGTGGAGAAAACTGAGAAAGTTCTACAATAAAAAGCACACTGGAAAATCATCATGATTACAAATATTGTATAAAAATAACCTAAAAGCACTATGACATAATACTAAACTTTAAAGAAACAAAAAAACAGAAGTAGCAACAGATCTTTTTCTTTCCGTATTGTGAATTCATGAAAAAGAAAAAAAAAAAACATAGGATGGGTTCAATGCATGAGCTGTTGATTGGATTTTGAGATGTTGAGTTGCATTTAAAAGTGGAGGTTTAAGTGGACTAAAAGATTAGGTAAGTCTGTTGTTTTATGATATTTTGATTAAAAAACAAAAAATAAACTGAGTTAAAATAAGATCTATAACATGCATTCAGGAAATAGATGATTTTCATGCAGACTTTAACCCCTGGTTTCTCAGACAAGCCTTAAGCTTAGTCTCAGACTAAAATGCAAGTCTGAGCTGTTTCAACTGAAAGAAACTTGCACTGACTGATCTTAAACTATATTAGTGCCTTTGTTTCGTCTCAAGATGCACACCAGTTGTTTTTTTCTAAGGCAGTTTATAAAAATGACTTAAATGTCTTAATTGAACTATGGCCTAACCCTGGCTTAGACTAAGCCCTGTCTGTGAAACCAAGCCTAAAAGTTTTGTGTTTTATGTCTGGTTAAGTATAAAACAAATTATAGCCTCAAACCTGTTGACAGATGTTTTTGTACTGATACAGTCCCTCCTTCGCCAAGTGGCTCTTGCGCAGGTCCACACAGAGCTCCAGATACTTGAGCATAATAGGCTCGTGTATCTTCTGCCATGTTCGATGTTTTTTGCTCTTGATAACATCATAGAGCACATCCAAAGCTGGCTGCTTTTTACCAACTTCGAGAAACTCTGAAAAAAAAAACAGAGAGACTGTCATTGACCAGCACACTTTTGGGAATTTGTTTATTTATGACATATACAGCATCCAGATGGGACTGAACCACTGAAATTTTTTTCATGATCTTGTTGCATTATTTATTTAACATGCAGCCCTCAAATACCAATTTTAACACAAATATGTCATTTACAGCTGACTATAATATTGAATAAGAAATCGAGCTAAACCTGTGGCAGGTGCGCAGTGCTGCTATTCCATTCACATTTTGTTTATTATTTTCTTCAGTTAACAATGTATTTTATTCACGAATAGGGAATACCGTTATAGTCTTAAGGACTTTTTTTAGTGCATACTGTTAATAAATATTTAACCTCCGTTACCAGAAGTTGTCATTGCTAAGCTAGCGGGATAGAAAAGCTTGCTAACACACATGGTAGCTTTAACAAAAAACGGTCTCTACCGTTGTTCTTTTACTAAGTATGCAGAATATTTCCAAACATGTCCTTTCTTTGAGTACGCTTCGAAGAATATAGTAACAGAGGAGATTTAAAACGCTGCATCATACATGACACACGGCCCAGCAATTGTGACATCCGGCCTGCAAGCAACATGGCTACTCCAACACGCGCCATATCGAGCTAACAGCTAGACCCTCGACTACAGTCCAAGAGACGACCATCTACAACATTCACTCACCGTTTGCTCGCTTAAGAGCGTTCTCCGGTCTCTGGAAATAGGCTGGCATTGTTATGGCTTCCTAGCAGGCGGTTTACAGATAGTCGAGGCTGTTTTATTGACTCTGCCTGTCCATCCGCGCCGTGACTTCTCGCCGCGCAAGCAAGAAAGGACTAGCACACGTGAACTGCGCCGGCGAGGAAGACAAGAGTTCCCGTATGTGCGCGTACACGCTTCCTCTCCGCTCTCTGCAATTCTGATAACAGACGTGCGAAAACGTAGTGATGAAACATAGGCCGCAATAAAATCATCAATATTGAAATGTTACCAAAGTCGAATCTGACGTAAAACACGATAACTTTCCATCAGTTTTAGCCATTAAAAAGGAAATAAATTACTGGCAGAATATCAATGTTTATATTTTACACATTATGATTGGAATATTTTTTTTAACAGTACATATTTATTTTGATACTGATATGGCTGACCTTAATATTTTACCTTAATATTTTTCCTTAACCCCAAAAATGCATGCTGTAATTGTTAGTAATTCATGAAAATTATTCTGTGGACAATTATTATTACAATCTAAGCATTAGCAGTTTAGAATAATCGAGGTTATAGTTTAAAGGCATTGTTTACCCAAAAATGAAAACTCATTTATTGTCCCTCAAACCTTTTTCCTAAATTTCATTATATAAACACTGATACATTTTTCTAAATATCTTGAATTTTTAAATGCCTAATTTGGATAGTAACGTTTGTACATGTTGCTATACAAACTATTGCTACAAAATCTATACAACTGTATCATTGTTAAGTGCACTGGGGACAATAAAACATTGCTGAGATTGGTGTTTTATGTAAAAATTAGAGGTTACATTTTTGTCAAATAATGTTTTGATTAAAGCATTATTAACACAAATGTAATAAAGTTGCTCCAAGTTTTGTGGAAATCAAAAACTATTTGAAATTTTTCATTTCAGTCCTTAAAGTAGCTGAAGAAAAAGGAGTGGCTTAAAACTTGGTGTTACATATATTTGTTACTTATTACTTAAATGCTATTGATTAAATTAAAAGAATATTTATTTTATTCATGTTAGAATATGCTTTTATGCTTCTGGTTTTATCATTTGTAAGTTTTCTTTTTTTAATATACACAACCAGTCAAAAGTTTTTGAATAGTAAGATTTTTAATGTTTTTTTTATTTTTTTTTTTTAAAGAAGTCTCTTCTGCTCACCAAGCCTGCATTTATTTAATCCAAAATACACCAAAAATAGTAAATATTTTTACTGTTAAAATGTTTTCTATTTGATTATGTTTTAAAATGTAATTTATTCCTGTGATCAAAGAAATCATTCGAATATGCTGCTTTGCTGTTCAAGAATCATTTACTATTAGTATTATTGTCAATATTTAAAACAGTTGAGTACATTTTTTTTTAAGGATTCTTTGATGAAATAGAAAAATCCAAAGATCAGCATTTATCTAAAATAAAAAGCTTTTGTAACAGTATACACTATACCATTCAAAAGCTTGGAGTCAGTATCATTTTGCTAAACCCTTATTTAGCAAGAATGCTGATAAAGACATTTATAATGTTATAAAACATTTCTATTTCAGATAAATGTTGTTCTTCTGAACATTCTATTCAACAAAGAAACCTGAAAAAGATACTCAGCTGTTTTCAACATAATAATAATAATTAATGTTGTTTGAGCAGCAAATCTCCATATTAGAATGATTTCTGAAGGACCATGTGACTGAAGTAATGATGCAAAATATTCAGCTTTGAAATCACAGGAATAAATTACAATTTAAAATATATTTAAATAGAAAACAGTTATTTTAAATAGTAAAAATATTTCAAAATGTTACTGTTTTCCTGTTCTTTGGATTAAATGAATGCAGACTTGGTGAGCGGAAGAGACTTCTTAAAAAAAAACATTAAAAATCTTTAAAGAAATAAACAACTTTTAGCTGGTGGTGTATATTTTATATTTTTGTTTTATTTTTATATTATTTTATAGTTTTGTTTATTATTATGATTGTTGTTGTTGCTTGTTATTAAAATATGTGCAATAAATGTATAAAAAAACAAATAAATAAAATAAAAATTAAAAACTTTAATCGCACCAACTCACTAGATGGCAGTATGGCTTTGGATATTTTAGTTGAACTTAGAGAAACAAATCCGGAAGAAGCGTGTTGATCACTTGACCAGTAGTGGAGTTCTACTGTTTATGATAAGTTTTCGTTTTATGTGTTTGTCGTTTTCCTCTCTATTTTTTCATTTGATACACATACTCGCGGGAATTACTGCAACTCAACAACTGTTTCACATACACTGATATGCTAGAAACTATTTGATAATTGATAACGTTCGGCTTTAATGAGAAAACTGTTCCTGGATTCAACGCTTAAACATATATTTTGCAAGAAGAATCGTATTTTTGACATTATAATCGTTTTCCGAAAAACGTTCTCGGCATATTTGACAATGGGTTATGTTTGTTTGCGCTGACACTTGCATGTGTTTTCCAAACTGTAAACATAAATGGTTTACAAATCATTGAAGTATTAGAAACAGATTGACGTGGATAAGGAATGGAATATGGCTACATCTGAGATGATGCTGAGTCTTGGACTAATTGGTAAGATTAAAATACCCCGAAAATGTCTTTATTATAAGTACATTCTATGTGTTAAAGCGATAGTTAACCCCAAAATTTTAACCATCTACTCCTCATATTTTTCCAATCCAGTATGACTTATTTGTTGAACACACAAGGGAAAATTAAACAGTGACACCATTATTTGTCAGTCACCATTTTCTTTCATCATGCAGGAAAAGGATGCAGTGTAAGTGAATGGTGACTGAGACTGTCTGTTCCTACTAACATTTCATTTTGTGGTCTGCAGAAGAAAAAGGCCCTATAACAGAATATGCATTTTGGGTGGACTATCTCTTTAATAAAAGAATAATGATTATTTTGTCAGTAATTGCATTTTCCCCTTTACACACAGAGAAAGATGTAAATGCAGACACGCTATGGGTTTGGTGTTATCCTTCCATCAGTGATGATCTGCGAGAGGTTCTGTTGAGAAAATGTTGCCTGCCACTAAACAATCAGATACTGCACACATTTGTGTTTGGACAGTACTGCCGAACCTGGTACTACATCACCACTGTCGAGGTTCAGGAGCCAACTGCGCTTAAAAAGGTACAAGACTTCATGATTAAGACTCCACTACTATACAGAAACCTCAAAAACCAAAATAACTGACTGTTCAATTTCATTCAAAGGTGACACATTTCTCAGTAGTTATCACAGCTAAGGATTTCAACCCTGAAAAATATGCTGCATTCAGTAGAGTTCTGTGCAGGTATGTTTAATTTAAGTAAAAAATATTTAGTTCAACCACTTAGCACAGGGGTGCCCAACCCTGTTCCTGGAGATCGACTTTCCTGCAGAGTTTAGTCCCAACCCTAATAAAACACACCTGTCTGTAATTATCAAGCGCTCCTTGAGATCCTAATTAGCTGGTTCAGGTGTGTTTGGTCTGGGTTGGAGCTGAACTCTGCAGGAAAGTCGATCTCTAGGACCAGGGTTGAGCACCCCTGACTTAGTGCTTGTTGAGTTTCAGAAATCTGTCATTATTTCTTTCAATAAGCATTTTTTGTTTGTCATCACACCATGAGTTTTTGTGATGTTGCATCTGTAACATTGTTTTTGTTCAGGACGTATATCAAACATGGAAGTCCTGTGAAGATGATGGAATGCTACATTGCTGTTCTGACCAAAGGGATATGCCAGAGTGATGAGAACGGCTCCTTCCTTATCAAAGATTATGATGTCAGGAAGGCCTACCTGGCTGGATCCTTAAAAGGTTAGGAGGAACCCTTAAAATGAACAAGCGCTACACACTTAGCAAGAACTGTGCAGCTAATATCATCTAATCACATACCTCTGTTACCATGGCCATTTGCTGCAACTGGCTTTATGATTGTTATTTTAAAAATCCTTAAAGAAAGTGTTTTAATTCTGTATAATTACAGAATCTGTGAAAATGTGAATAATTTTAACAAAATAGAAGAGATCATACAAAATGCATGTTATTTTTTATTTAGTACTGTCCTGAGTAAGATATCTTACATAAAAGATGCTTGCATATAGCCCACAAAAAAAATAGTTGACATTATTAAAATAACCCTCTTCAAAAGTTTGGGAATCCTTGGTTCTTAATACTGTGTGTGGTTACCTGGATGATCGAAAACTGTTTTTTGTTTTGTAATGGTTGTTCATGAGTCCCTTGTTTGTCCTGAACAGTTAAACTGAACACTATTCTACAGAAAAATCCTCCAGGTCCTGCACATTCTTCAGTTTTCCAGCATCATTTGCATATTTGAACCCTCTCCAGCAGTGACTGTATGATTCTGACATCCATCTTTTCACAGGACAACTGAGGGATGTAACTTTAAAAAAAAAAAAAAAGGTTCAAAGATTCACTGATGCTCCAGAAGGAAACGCGGTACATTAAGAGCCGGGGGGTGAAAACTTTTTGAATTTGGAGATCAAGATAAATTGTACTTAATTTGCCTTCCAGGAAACATGCAGGTATCTTCTGGTGCTTCCAAAGGGCAGTACTAAATAGAACAGAAAGATGATATTTTAACAAAATAAGAAAAATTTGGACATCTTAATCCTGTTTGGTTCAGAACAAGCAAGGGACTCATCGAAAAACAATCACAAAACAAAAAAAACAGTCGTAGATCATCCCGGTAACTAACCACACACAGTATTAAGATCCAAGAATTCCCTAACTTTTGAAGGGGGTTATTTTAATCATTTCAGCTATTTTTTTGTCTTGTGGACTATATGTAAACATCTTTTATGTGAAATATCTTACTCAGGACAGTACGAAATAAAAAATAACATGCATTTTGTATGATCTCTCTTATATTGTTCAAGTTATTCACATTTTCACAGATTCCGCAAGGGGTTCCCTAACTTTTACATGCCACTGTTAATGTACAGCATCCATGTTTGCTATATTTAAGACTTCATGAGATGTTAAATCTTTATTTTAGATGTTGTTTCACAATTTGGTATGGAGACCATCATTCTTTACACAGCACTGATGTTGAAAAAAAGAGTAGTGGTCTATCACCCACGGATTGAGGCGCTGCTGGAGTTCACAAGGTAACCACAGAAAAGATCATTAAGTTGACATGAAATCAAAATTGAGTCTGTTTGCTTTAACTTGCATTCATGTTCTCATTGAGCATGATTCACTGACATACATTAATCCAAACCAGAAATATGTCAAATGAAGGAAGTGAAATGGATTACAAACAGCATTTCATATGTCCTGTATTGCTTTTACAAAGAGCTGTGTACAAGTTTCCTGCAGTTATGGTTAGTGGTTACAATACAGTTCCAAAGTTTGAGTTTCTTGTGTTCACGAAAGCTGCATTTATTTGATCAAAAATACAGTAAAGCAGTATGAAATATTATTACAACTAAAAATAACTGTTTTCTATTTCAGTATATTTTGAAAATGTAATTTATTCCTGTGATGCAAAGCTGAATTTTCAGCAGCCATTACTCCAGTATTTAGTGTTACATGATGTTTCAGAAATTATTCGAATATGCTGATTTGGTGCTCAACAACTTGTGCTGCCTAATATTTTATGCAAAGCTCAATGGATTTTTTTTCATGAATATTTGATGCATAGAAACTTCAAAAGAACAGTGTTCATTTCATTTATATACTTTAATTCAATAATATATTTTTGTAACTATTTAAAAGTCTTTATTGTCACTTTTGATCAATTTATTGCATCCTTGCTTTCTTCCAAAAACAAACAAAAATCTTACTCAACCCATGCTTTTGAACAGTATCATATAATAATGGTCATGCACTAAAAATGCTTTGTCTTAAATGTTTTTTCTTTTTAAAACCAGAGCTCTTCCTGGACTGGTATGGCATAGGAAAGACTGGTCCATCCTCCACCCTTTTGTTCACCTGGACGATAATGAGCTGGAAAACCTCAAGCTGTGTACAGGTATGGACAATTTCTTTTCCTCAAAAAAAAAAACCGAATGCTCGCTACTTTTATGAATTTCTGTTCTTTGTCCCTGTAGGATTTGTTGCAGGGTTTGTCGATCCTGAAGTCAGAGACAGATCAGATCTGTTTGATGTCTATGTTAATCTTCCAGACAGTGAAATCACTGTATCACAAAATGCCAAAGGTGAGAGATTCAGTTTTACATACTGATTGAGATTAGGTAGGAACGATTATATGGATGTTTAAATCACCATACCTCATTATACTTTGCTTTCAGAGGCAATGGCTATGGGAAAACTTCATAAAGAGATCGGCAACTTCATTGTCCAGGCTGCAGAGGACACTGATCGCACAGATGCGCAGGTTATTAAGGTACGAGTAAGAACAAGGTTGAAAGTATCGGCAATGACAACATCATTTCAATTTACTAAGAGTTAGAAATCCTACGCGGTTTTAATCCAGCCGCTTTTTAAATGTGCCTCCAGGATATTTCAGGAAAAACGAAGGAAATCCTCAGTAACCTGATGTCTCTTGCTGATGAAGCAGAGAACTCTAAATTGACTTTGGAGACTCTGAAGCAGCGGCACTACCCTCCAGCGACTGAAAACTTCCTCTTCCACTTAGCAGCAGCTGAACAACTCCTGAAGATCTGACCAATCAATGCATCCCGTCCAACTGGTATGCCTCACAGTAACTGAACAGAGAGGAACGTACCATCTATTGTGAATCACACAATGAATTGTAACATTTCGAAGAATCTGTGTATAATTCAGGAGGCCAAAGTTATATAAGAGCAAAAATATATTTGTTATAAAGATATAAAATATAGCTATAACATGATAGCTACACCTCATTGGTGTAATTATGTTGAATGTAACATTTCTAGGTGATAAGTCTGAGATAGACTGAGACTTTTGGTAACACTTGGATTTATGTGCCATTTCTGCAAACATTCCTAAGGTATCTAAATATTAAGTTGTTCATAACCTTAATTTGGCATGCTCTCTGAATTTTTATAAGATTTCATCATGCATTGAAATGAGACATTTATGCTGTAAAAAAAAAAAAAATAATAATAATAATAATAATACTGTTGTGTTAATTCTTTAATGAAATCTAAAATACAGTTGCTCTGAGGAGGAAAACCAGTCTTACTTAACTATCGAGTGCCAAAACCTCAGTTATGATGTTTAGTAACGACCTGTATGTCTATTCATTTAATAATACATTTTTAAATCATTACATGCACAAATTACAAAATACATTCCCAATGTTAGATGGAACTTTGTTTCCACATTTTGCATTTCCAGTGATTGCAATATTGATTTTTGGCATTACATGAAACATTTTTGTTTAATCTCCTTATTAATTTGACAACCGCCTTTGATCAAGGACTGTCTTTTGCGCTTAAACAGATCATAGGAAGATATTCTCTTCATATGTGTGCAATATATCCTGAAAGAAGAGGATGGCCAAACTGTACTTCTCTGATTTTTTTAACACTGTCCTCATCCTTTACACAGTCAAAAATGTTGTTTCCTCAGATACTTTGTTAAATATATATGTGACCATTAAATATAAAAACAAAATGTATATGTGAGTGGCAACAGGAATTTTATTGACACTAACAAACAGTGTTATTAGCATGATTTGTTAAAATGCACTTCAATGCAGTGTTTAAAACACTTTTCAGCCTAAAATGCAGCTATTAAATATATGAATTCAAAACCGTCCAGTTGTACTTTTGGTCATTCAGTATTAATACAGCATTGATTAATAACTCCTAAACCATTTTGAGAAAACAGCGTATGCTTTTAAAACTTAAAACGTTGTTGAAATGCAGTGGACGTTTAGTATACTTGTTTTTATTGTCAGCAAAACCTGTCAATAAAATTCACAGTCAAATAGGGAAGTTGGCAATGGCAACATTACAGTCCTCTGTGGTAAAACAGTTCGCCGTTACTGTCAAGTGACTGAAACTCTTCTTCTAAACTCTCCTTCTTTATCTGCAAATAAAAAATAGGATCTGATGAATATATTTATTAAAATGAAAAAGTATGACGATCAGGTTTATGAATCAGCACTAATGTGTGTTACCTTGCCAAAATGTGGAAAAAGACTGAAGGACACTGGAATCATCAGACCAAAAATAATAGCAGTACTGATGTGTCGAACAGGAGCAATTATCATTGGGTTCCTCTTGACAAACTCTGCCCTGAAACATTGACAGCGGCGTTTACATTTTCACACTATCAAAACTTTTGAGTGTCAACCTTTAAAATGGAAGGCAAACCGTTCTGACTTGTACCTTTTAAGGAGAGCCAGCAGTAAAGTGGGAACAGCTGCAGTGGTGCCAAAGAGAGCCGCTCTTGAGAGGGCCGTTTCCTTTATGGCCTGTGACCAACACAAAGAATACATATTTAAACAGTTTAAAGATAAAGAGCTTCGGTGGTATAAGGTTTTATTGCAGTCTTACCTTCGAACCAGCTGCCTTCGAGACTCCAACCGCATTGCCGTTAGAATCAAACACTCGTATGCCATTATCGGCCTCTTCACTTCTCACCACCATTACACTGAATGCAGCAAGACAGGCTAGAAAGCCACACGTTTGGTTTAAAAAAACTTTGAATGGTATTATAACCAAAGAGGGCACTCTATAGACCGGGATATGTATAAAATGGCATAATAATATGAACACACTCTACTGTAGGTGTATTGTAGGCACTTGTTTTCTGGTGTTCTTGCCTGTGAGAGGAATAGGTAACAGTGATCTAGAGAAGGTCTCAGCCACAGCACCGACAAGTCTAAAACGATTCAGTATAATCTGAGGAAGAGCCTGAAAAAGACAGAAATTCAGATCACACTTCTATGGAAGCCGTTTCCACCACTCAAAAAAAAAGTAAAAAAGGTAACTGCTACTTTTTAATCTCACAATTCAGACTTTTTTTTTGCAATTGCAAGTTTACATCTCACAATTCTTACTTTTTTTCTCAGAATTGTGATATATAAGCTCACAATTCTCAGAAATAAAGTCGCAATTCTGACTTTTTTCTCAGAATTGCGTGATAAACTCACAATTGTGGGAAAAAAATTGATAAGTAAATTCAGACTTTTTTCCTCAGAATTGATATAAACTCGAAATTGTGTGTTATAAAGTCAAAGTTGTAAGATATAAACTCACAATTCTCAAAAATAAAGTCAGAATTACAAGATATAGTCACAATTGTTTTTTTTTTCCCCCTCCGAATTGCGTGATGAACTCACAATTGCGAGAAATAAAGTCAGAATTGCAAGATAAAAATTCGCAATTCTGACCTTTTTCTCACAATTGTGAGAAATAAACTAGCAGTTCTGAGAAATAAATCTGCAGTTCGGAGAAATAAAGTCACAATTCTGACTTTTTTCTCAGAATTGCATGATAAACTCAATTGCAAGAAATAAAGTCAGAATTGCAGGATAAAAACTCGCAATTTTTATTTTTTTCTCAGAACTGTAAGATATAAACTCGCAATTCTGAAAAATAAAGTTGCAATTTTGAGAAATAAAGTCAGAATTATGAGATATAAAAGTCACAATTCTGACTTTTTTTTTTCTCAGAATTGCATGATAAACTCAATTGCAAGAAAAAGTCAGAACTGCAAGATAAAAACTATGTTATATATTTTTTTTATTTAATTCATTAATAGTATTATCCTACCAAAACATTAATTAGAATTACTTTTTTTTTTTTGTTTTTTTTTTGTTTTTTTTTAGCATTACAAAAATGATCATTCAGAAAAAAACGTGCTTAATTGTCAATTACGTGTATTACCTTGAATTATTAATTTTAATACACATCTGAATGGTCCTAAATTAGGATTTAATTTCTTTAAAATGAACATAATCACTTGTTTCTTTCTTTTTACATTGGGGGTGTAACATGACCTTTGAGATCTTTGAAACTTGACGGTTTCATGAGATTCTCACACCTGCACAACCTTACGTCAACAATACTCCAATCATAAAATCATTAGATAAAAGAAGGGTTTATTATCAGGACTGTGACAAAAATCTCTCTTACCCCTGCAAATGTTGAGTAGGCAACTGTTCCGACAATAAGAATGGACTGCTTCATTGATGTTTTGTTATCCTAAACAAAAAAGTGAAATAACTGTAGATAAACAGTCTGCCAAGTCACAAAAAGACTGTTATTTTATATTATTTACATTTAATTAAAGACAACATTGTTTACCTTAGTCGCGGTTGCATTTCTGTTAGCATGGTTGAATCCTGCACAGTATGTCTGAAGCAAAAACTATACCAAAAATGGTTACAGAAACTGTTAGCTGACAAGAAAGGACAAATGAAGACAAAAATGTAAAATGTACTTACTTGCCAGAACAATGCAGGTTTACTGCCTTTGTGGGGTATTAAACTTGCAACAACCTGTAGGAATAAAAACAGGTGGGATCTTTCATTTAAGATTTTGTATATACACCTTTGTCTTCCAAATGTACATTTTAATTTGCTTATCTACATTTTTTGTTTCAGAACTCACCAAGGGAGCAGATATAGGTAGAAAAACTGAAAACAAAAAAAGAAATATATGCGTCATCAGAGGACCAAAGACATAAATGAAGCAATGTCTCAACTGCAAAAAATGACAAACCTTCAAGTTTGTTACTGTACCTTGAGAACGAAACACTGGTGAGATTACACCTCCAGTATCAGGATGGACAGATGACTAAAAAAGTATAACAATGTTAATGACAAAAAATGTGTGAACTGTATAATGTAATGTTTTAGTTCAGGGTAAAATCAAACTGTGTCTTCAAACCACATTCGGACAGCCAGTCAACCAGTAACAAACATGCCCCACACTTTTACCTGCCATTAAATATTGAAGTGGAAATCATTCTTTACACAAATGTTCCATTTGAATCTATTTATATTTAGATAATTAAAATGACACAATTATACTTTATTTGTGAGACAGTGGAATGAAACAGAGGAGAACACCTCTAAAAACAGTGAACAGAGTAATTCAAAATCATTTATTCTTTTAGTTCTGTAGCCTGTTTTGTCCCATGTCCAAAGAATCAGTGATATCTATATATTTTGTCATGCTCACTTGAAAAATGTAAATTCATAGGAACTTACAAGAGACAGTAACCAGGCATTAGCAACCTAGAGAAAGAAATAAATGAACACTGTCAAGTTTACTAAAATAAACAAAGTTAAATGAATGAATAAATAAATACTAAACCCATTAAGCAGCCTACTTTTTCATTTCTTTGTGTATGTCCCTCATTCTTAAGAAGTGTCCGGGCCTGCTCAATTTCAGCCTGAGGAAAATACAGATTGGGTCTTTTGTTATTATTCATTAACCTTTAGCGTTCGTTTCATCCTGTATAGTGCACTTGATACTGTTAACACAGGATTTTTATTGGAAACCTGTAGAGTACAGTGGTGATTCATGATAGATTAATATACATGAGCTGATGGAGTTATGCATGATGCAGCAACTCACCTGTGATGACAACACAGAACTGGGGTCGAGGATTTTGAACCAGAGACGCAGTCTGCTTAGAAAAGACTGCAAAATTCTGAATTCATTAATTTATTTGTCGCTGATATCATTTTTCATTAAGACAGATATAAATCAAAACGTGATTTTACTGAGTACGCAACAAAACACAAGAAAGTACCTGTCCATTGCTTTGCCAGTACTGTAAGTTGGGGTCCATTTTAGCTATTCAACGAAGGCTCTACAATCACTGCTAATTAATTTTCTTTGGCTTACAAAAAGATTAACTTGTGTAGGTCACGCCGATGAGACATGTTTGAGCTGCGACGCTTCCGCATGTCACGTGGTCAGACGTTATCCAATAACATTCTAGCGTGCTCAGGGTGCGCGTAAAGACAGTTTTTTTTTTTTTCATTATTGGAGAATACGAAAAAAAGACCGTCTTGACATCTGACCCAAATTTATTATTAAATCAATACACAGCATATTTTTGAACGTGTAAATAAAATAAAGGGTGTTGTATGTTGCACATTGCATTGTTGTGTATCAAAATTACATTTTATGCATTTCTAGGGATTTTTAAATAATCAACATTTTGTTTTGTTGCTGGGTAAATATAACATTAATACATGGAAAAATGTAAGCTCTGCTTTAATATATTTCTTTGTGCGTTTGTGAAAATGTGTCAAAGCTTCAAGTACTTAAAAAAAACTAAACAAAGTGTGACACTCTGTTGCTCACAAAGCAAATCTCAAAATATGTATTATTTTAATGTATTTTTATTTAATGTCTGTCTATATTTTTTCTATTGATTCTTGCTCCTTGTGTGTTATTGTAAAATGTCGTGGTTCGTGTATCCTTTGTTTCATCTTATGTTTGGGCTATATACACTCGAGCCCTCGAGCACGTCCTGATTTTGCTGAGTTAGATGTGTTAGATGTGAACAACATTTTAATCCAAAAATTTAAACTTGACCACATCCCTACACCTAAACCTAACCCTACCCATGAGTAATCCCTAAAATCAGAGGAAATGATAGATGAATGGCACTGATGTGCAAGCACTAAACACTGACTGTAAGCCTAAACTTCACAAAAACTATAAACTGTTTTTTCAAATCTGATTGGTTAATCACAATGTTGTTCCAGGGTCAACAAAGATGTTGATCCAGGAACATGTCGTACTTGGTAAAATCAGGTTCTGCATACACTCGAACCGAAATTTATTCAGACACCTTCAACATTTCTCACATTATCACAGTTTATTCGCTATAGTTTAGAAAATGGTAATAAAATATGACAAAAACTAAGAGTTAAAATGTGTCAGAACAAATTCATCTTGATAACGTCAGAACTTTGATAAAAAGGTATGTAAAGGATTGAAATAAAAAAAAATATATCAAAAATTATATCAGGTGTCTGAATAAATTTTGGTTTGACTGTACATAACAGCTTTGCGTATTTTTGTTGTGAATAAACGTGTTTTTTTCCCTCTTTGAGTGAGTTCAGTATTCTCACCATTTCACAAGAGCCATAAAACCCTTATGTATCAGATATAGTATTTAAAAAAAAAAAAAAAACACGCAAAATTGCATGGAGGGTTGTGCCTGTGCTGCGCATAGGTTCTGCGCAAATTATGCAAAATTATTGCGCAGCTTTGATGCTCAAGGAGTTTTTTTTTTTGCGCATTGCATTGAGCACACTAGCAAGATGGCAGCCACCATCGGGAGACTTCTCGGGACTTCTGTAAGTTTCATTTAGAAACAGCGATGAGTAAATACTGCTGCTGCGAATGATTCTTGCAATGAATAAGTGTTCATATGCGTGGCGGTGCAAATGTGCTTTAGTTTGATTCTGTTAGTCGTCGTTTAGTTATCAGATACGTTTCACTATGTTTAACCTTTAAACTGCTTATATAACGCCACTGTCAAATAACTGACAGACAGATTACCAATGCATAAACAATTGTTACGCATATATTGTGTGTGTATATATATATATATATATATATATATATATTTTTTTTTTTTATTTTATTTTTTTTTTTTAATTAATACATGACAATAAATAAATAAATTAATAACATTTTGATGTACTTTAATCTAACATGAAGCAGCCAGTTTATGTATATGAAATATAATCTCACTACAAAACATTTGTGAATCGCTTTACAGAGTACCGAAGTGTACAGCATTCGTAAAATGTGCTTCTTATTTAGTGAGTCTGTATAGTTTTAGATATTTGTTCAGTGTACACATGGTGCATGGGCATGGTGCTGTCTGCTGAACAGTGATAACCAACTTGTGTAACGTCTCTTTCATGCATGTCCCTCCTTTTCACAACAGGCAAGAAGAGCTGCAGTTAATGGACTGAAAACCTTGGTCCCTCACAATGGAGCATCAGTGATCAGGGCTCCAAAACCCCTTGCTTGCATTGCTGCACAAAAAGCTTGCTTCTCAACCAGTAAGTCTTAAAAACGTATTCGATTTTTGCCTTTAATTAAATCTAATATCTATACTAATCCATCATGTATGTTTGTAAATATCAGGTGCTGCAAGATGGGCCCCAGCAGTCACTCAACAAGCCCCTCACTTCAAAGGCACTGCTGTTCTCAATGGAGAGTTTAAGGAGATCAGCCTAGAAGATTTCAAGGGCAAATACCTGGTCCTTTTCTTTTACCCACTCGATTTGTAAGTCTCTAAACTAAATAAATATGAATGATGCACTCATGCTTAAAATGGTCTCACTATAGCATTAACATTCAAAATAACAGAACTTCCACTATTTAATAAAATATGGTAAAAATATTTAACAATATTACTGCTTTTGCTGTACTTTGGATCAAATAAATGCAGGCTTGGTGAAGCAGAAGAGGCTCCTTTTAAAAAAAAAAAAAATACATTAAAGCTGTTCAAGCTCTAACTGTTCAAAAACTTTTGACTGGTAGTAAATATATACATTAGATATCTATTATTTTTTTATAAATGATTATATAATTATTGTAAATTATTTACTGTTATTTAAGTTACTTGTTTTTAATGCTTCCTCATTTCTGTCCACTTGGCAGCACATTTGTTTGCCCCACAGAGATCATTGCCTTCAGTGACAAGGCCAATGAGTTTCGTGATGTCAACTGTAGTGTAGTTGGTGTGTCTGTGGACTCTCACTTTACCCACCTGGCCTGGACCAACACCCCGAGAAAGGTTTATACTTTATTTTGCATTCAGCACATTCTCAGTTTTCTAAATAGGATTAAGTTATTGGGAAACTAGCAACTGACATGCCCAATTCATACTGACTAAACTCTGTTCATCGGTAGAGTGGAGGATTAGGGAAAATCCACATTCCCCTGTTGGCTGACCTCACAAAGCAAGTTTCCAAGGACTATGGAGTCCTGCTGGAGGGTCCTGGAATTGCATTAAGGTAACATGAAGTTGCTGCACTTTTACAAAGAAGCCTGTATAGTTATTAACAAACATGTAGTTCCTGTAAGTGTGTTTTTATGCATTGTTAGGCTGCATAATTAGCATTTTAGGAGGAATGTATCCATCACCAAATGATGTTTATATTATAGGGGTCTTTTCATTATTGATCCTAATGGAGTGATCCGACACATGAGTATAAATGACCTGCCGGTTGGACGCTCTGTTGAGGAAACCCTCCGTCTGGTCAAGGCCTTTCAGTTTGTGGAAACCCATGGTGAAGTCTGTCCTGCCAGCTGGACTCCAAAGTCACCCACAGTGAGTTTTTACTGCTTTTACTAGTAGGTCTTTGTATGTTAACATAAATAATGTTAGGTTAGTGCATAAAAGTCTACGACAATTTTTAATAAATCTGTACAATCTTTGTAAAACTGTTAAAGGATTAGTTCACTCCAAAAGTAAAATTTCCTGACATTTTACTTACCCTGTGTCATCCAAGATGTTCATGTCTTTCTTTCTTCAGTCAAAAAAAAAGAAAGGTTTTTGAGGAAAACATTCCAGGATTTTTCTACATATAGTGGACTTCAATGGGGATTGAGGGGTTGAAGGTCCAAATTGCAGTTCCAATGCAGCTTCAAAAGGCTCTACATGATCCCAGCTGAGGTATAAGGGTCTTACTAGTGAAATGATCTGTCATTTTCGAAAAAAAAAAATATATATATATATATAAAAAAATTAATATACTTTTTAACCACAAATGCTCATCTTGCACTAGCTTGAATTCACGCATTAAGTAGTAACATTGGAAAGGTCACATGTGATGTAGGTGGAAGTACCGACCCTGTGTTTACAAGGGTCAAACGACCTTTATAAAAGTAAAACAATGATGTCAGACGATTTTAAAGTTGGATGAGAAACCGTGTCTTCAGCCATGTATTCAGCCAGATAAAGGGCACGTCCGCACGAAGCCAGAGCTTTCCCTGTCCAATCTTTTTTTTTTTCCCCCTCAGTTTAAAAAAAAAATCCCATCAAAACAGCGTTGTCTCAAGAAATATCTGAAAACACACAAAACCACTGAAACGATTGAAAATTATGTAGTACACATGCCAGACCAGTATGTGTCGCTGTAATTCTGCCACATACATACACTAAAAAAAGAGAAGACTTGGAGCATGTGCATAAACCTTGTGTGCTGTATGCAAACCTAACAACAACAAGAAGATGGAACAATAAATTCATTAATCTGTGTTAATGTTGGTTAAAAAAACAGTAGATTGTTGTTCATGATGTTGTTGTTGCTGTTATTTGACGTATTGGTGTCTGATTAGAGTCGAGACGTGGGATGATGACATCATCGTTTCACAAACTATACGGATTGCCTGTACACACGAAAATGCAAGGATGTCATTTTCAAGTTTATCCACTCTGGGACCCGGTTTCAGGCTCCCAAAACGCTGAATTCATCTGGACGAAGTGCCTATATGATACAAAATGTTTACATATACAGCTAAACACATCTCCGTGTGGACGGGGCTAAAATGAGAGTTTTTCACCCTACCCTACCTTTTTGAGCCGAAGTACACAGATGAAGAACTAACCACACGTGACCTTTCCAAAGTGATTATGCAATGCGTGATGCACATACGCATCGCAGAGCTATTGCAAGAAGAGCATTTGTGGTTAAAAAGTATATACATTTTTTATTTTTTTTTTTAAAAATTACTGATTTCACGAGATAGGACCCTTATTCTACGGCTGGGATCGTGTTAGTCTCACGTAGACAGACCTTCAGACTTACAGCAGAAGGTCTGGGAACTTTGGCCGCTTTGAATGGCCAAGGCCTGCCCAAGAAGACATATGACTGACAGGTAAAGCAACCAATCATGTTTTGTTTTGTGCCACGTCATGTTTAGGGGCGTGAAAATGTCGCCACAATAACAGAACTGTGTGTAAAACTCAGACACATTTTAAAGATTCTATGCCGCAAACTTTAAAATTTTCACACTTTTGAAAACCCAGCATTTAGTTGATCCTAATAGGCTCTCGTTGTCACAGTTGTAAACATGACGGCTTTCTTCTTTCGTGAGGAGGCTTGGCACCACAGCATTTTTGTTTCCAGGCGAAACGTTAAAGAACGCGACACGTGTGTCCCGGAAATTCTGTACAATCTAACTAATCCGATGACGACTTTGAAACTCCTGAAGTGTTTCCAGCTAAGTGTGCCTTATGAATCAGGCATTTAGCCAACATTCCATGGGAATGACATCTGAGGCTGAGACTAGGATTGTGATCGAGTCCTTTGAAGCTGCATTGAAACTGCAATTTGGTCCTTCAACCCGCTGATCTCCATGGAATTTCACTATATGGAGAAAAATCCTGGAATGCAATTGACTTCCATTCATATGTATGCAAATGCAGGAAACATGAATGCACATCATGCAAATTTCTCTGTGCGTTGTCCATAGACGTTTTGCATTCAAGTCAAGTGGCTTTAGCTTTCTGTTGTTGTGAACTGGTAGTATTTGGCCAGCAAGGAACTTAGTAAATCTGTCATGGCTGTAGATGTGAAATGTAAGGGTTTGTTGTTGATGTTTTGACTTAACATTCATGTAATTGCCTTTTTTGTTTGTTTTAGATTAAGCCAACTCCAGATGGCTCAAAGGAATACTTTGAGAAGGTCAACTGAAGACTCAAAAATAGTGCTACTGACACATCACACAGAGCTTAGCACCTAAATGAAACAACCCCATAATCAACATCTAAAAGAAAAATAATTATTTATAGACTTGTGTATCAGTACACTGCCAGTTATTAGGGAGCAGAAGCTGTTTTGATTTATGTATTTGTTATGCTGTCCAAATAAAAACTGCACTGTCATGGATTTGTCTCTTTGCCTTTGCAAATGCTTTACATCCAAAGTGTTTCACTTTCCAACACAAGCAAAGAATTTTTGACATTTTGATTAAAGATAGTAGCCAAGGTCAAATAATTTTTTTAAAAGTTTTTTACCGTAAAAAGAGTTTTACCGTTTTCGAATCCAGCCGATCTCCGGGTCGAGCGGTAGCACTTTTAGCATAGCTTAGCATAGATCATTGAATCTGATTAGACCGATAGCATCTCACTCAAAAATGACCATATATAATGACAATATTTTTCCTATTTAAAACTTGACTCCTCTGTAGTTACATCGTGTACTAAGACTGACGGAAAAGTAAAAGTTGTGATTTTCTAGGCTGATATGACTAGGAACTATACTCTCATTCCGGCGTAATAATCAAGAAACTTGATTCTTGATGCCGTACCATGGGTGCAGCAGGCGCAATAATATTACGCAGTGCCTGAAAGTGACCGGCGCTAAGTTTGTGTAGATGCAGAGTTCATATCCTGCACCCATGGTACGGCAGCAAAGTTCCTTAATTATTACGCCGAAATGAGAGTATAGTTCCTAGCCATATCGACCTAGAAAATCACAACTTTTCATTTTTCGTCCGTCTTTGTACACAGTTTAACTACAGAAGAGTCAAGTTTTAAATAGGAAAAATATAGAAAATCTTGCTGCTAACGGTCTAATCGGATTCAGTGATCCATGTGCTCCCTCTAGACCCGGAGATCGGCTGAATGGATTCGAAAACGGTAAAACTCAGCTGTTTAACTCTAGGGGAGTTGGAAAATGAGCCCGTTTTCAAAAAAAGTGCAGTGTTCCTTTAAGTAATGATCACGTTCCATCAAGATATTTTGTTTTTTCCTACCGTAAATATATCAAAACTTAATTTTTGATTAGTAATTATGCATTGCTAAGACCTTCATTTGGACAACTTCAATGGTGATTTTCTCAATATTTTGAGATTTTAGCACCCTCAGATTCCAGATTTTCAAGTAGTTGTATCTCAGCCAAATATTGTCTTATCCTAACAGAACATACATCAATGGAAAGCTTATTTATTCAAAAAAATTGACTCTTATGACTGGTTTTGTGGTCCAAGTTCACATTTGTAAGTGCAACATCTTAAATATGTGCCTTTGTACTAAAGAGGCTGAAGTAAATTTGAACGTAGTTCCCTGCTTGATTGTGATTAAGTTTTGACAAACACACGTAATATGTTAAAGACAGATGAAGCTGCCATCACACCATTTGTTTATTCTACTGAAAAGTGCAATCAATTACATACTGATTTGTGTGTAATTCTTGTAGTTCCCATCAAGTACTCAGCTGTCCTTGGGCAGAAATTTTAATTGACAACTTTTCCTTCATATATAAACCATGCCTACATAACCTCAAAAACAATGTTTATTTCTTTTTTCTCCTTTTTACAGCAAGTTAATATTGTGTTTAAAATGTCTCTTTAGACTTCACATGGAACATGACATGAAGAACCAGAAATCAATTTTTTTTAAACTGGGAGGAATGAGGTTTAGAAAAAGGCTTTGCCACTTCTCAAACTTTTTTTTTTTAGTTACATACTGTATTTACACAATGGAACATAAGAAAAATAAGAACAACAGCTTGGTCTAAGTGTGTTTGCACTTAGCAACCATGAAAACATCTAGTAAAGTGTACAATAACTTCACTTTGTACAGTATGTCTGCAGAGATTTAGCATGTGTGCCTAAATTGTGTGACATTCACAATTTTGGTTCAGATCATGGATACAAAAATAAGCACGAGAGAGATGGCTGTCCAAGACTATGAATAGCCTTTCAACTCTTTAAATTAAAAAAAAAAAAAAAAGAAAAAAAGAAAAACCAACAAATCAAATAAAAAAAGCTGATGACTAACTCCTCTATGAGCAGCACAAAGTCAATGAAGCACTTATTTTTGAGACCTTTCTACAAGATGCAACTGAACAAGGGTAGTGATGGGGGTCACCTAAAGTGTAATGATGCTTAAAAAACAAACAAATAGAATCTGATCATATGATTTGGTGAAAAATTCATGCAATATCAGGCAAGATGTAACTGTGCCACCAAGCCCACCCCAATCTTCAAAAAAAACCCTTAAACGAAAAAAAACCTTAAACTGACTGTCCAAAAAAGAAAGAAAAGACACCCTTTAATAAATCTGTACAACCAAAATACATTTGGGATCTACATCTACAGTTACATTATTAAGGTTATATACATGGCCACCCCCTCCATATATTATCTTTACGAGCAGACTTCATTCAAACCCAAACAACAACGTAAGACTGAACTGGAAAAAGAAATATCACATCACACAACCCATTAAAAACAATCTGCCACCAAACCATCATTTCAGATCACCAGTCTCACTAGAATCTGCTGCGGATAGCGAACTCTATCTGATGCGCCGAGCTCTGTCCCGCTCTGGTCTGTGGATCTGAGCTACAGGAGAACAGACGCCCTCGAAAGGTAGAGCTAAAACCTGGCTGCTTCACATCGTATTGGTTACTTATGAGCGAAAACAAATCGTATTTTGGAATTTCAAACCACATTATGCTTTTGGTGTGATTCATAAGCATGTAAAACAATACTACAACAATGGCATAGTACGACTCTGTAATACAAAACAGACAAGCAAGAGGATGGACGTAAACCCCACTCTCCAATATTCTCATATAATAGAACAAAAGCTCTCAATACACTTTGGCCTCTTCACTGAAGAGAGCTAGACTATTCCATCAATAAAGATCTGTTCAATGGTTTTTAGGTGGGATAGAGTTATAAGAAATAGGAGCAACGCTGTGGTGTACTTTCTTTCCCCTTTTATCTGCATTTACCGCCTGCAATTCCTCTGGAGGGAAAAAAAAAACGAAAAGCAGATAAAACAAAACAAAACAAAAAAAAAAAAATAATAATAAAAAGTCCTGTTTATTTTACCTCTCATTTTACCCTTGTGTACGCATCATGCCGCAACTTTTAATTCATTGAGAAAATGGAAAACTAGATTTTGTACAAGATACCACAATCTCTTCTTGCAAAATAAATGGAGACTTTGTGCCCGCTTCGTTCGGGAGGAAGTGTCGGCTGATCCGCAGCGTCGCTGCAGAGCTTCTAGTCGATTTTCACATTTGTGTAGATCTTCCTCACAAAGGCACTTGTTCCCATGTAACCCACCGCACCTAAAACAAAGAGATAAAGAGGCGATAATCAGAATGTGTCAATTCCATTCTCATATAGCAACATTTATGAACTTAAAGGAGAAGTTCACTTCCAGAACAAAAATTTACAGATAATTTACTCACCCCCTTGTCATCCAAGATGTTCATGTCTTTCTTTCTCCAGTCGTAAAGAAATTATGTTTCTTGAGGAGAACATTCTGGAATTTTTCTCCATATAATGGACTTCAATGGTGCCCCAAAGTTTGAACTTCCAAAATGCAGTTTAAATACAGCTTCAAAGGGCTCTAAATGATCCCAGCCGAGGAAGAAGGGTCTTATTGAGTGAACTGATTGGTCATTTTCTAAACAAACTGACAATTTATATACTTTTTAACCTCAAATGCTCGTCTTGTCTCGTTTTGTCTGTGTAATCCGGGTCAATAAAGTTAAACTCCCATCTCATTTTTTTCAACGTCAGAATCATCCTACATTGCTGTTTTACCTTTTTTTGTAAAGGGTGTTTGATGTTCTTTACATGCTTACTTTGTAAACACTGGGTCGGTATTTCTGCAGTGATGTAGGATGATTTTGAAGTTGAAAGAAAGAAAACGAAATGGGAGTTCTGACATACCCTAACTGTATTGACACAAAAGTTTACACAGACCTAGACAAGATGAGCATTTGAAGTTAAAAGGTATATAAATTGTCAATTTGTTTCAAAAATGACCGACTGTTTTGCTAGATAAGACCCTTCTTCCTCAGCTGGGATCATTTAAACTGCAGTCTGGAAGTTCAAACAAGGGGGCACCATTGAAGTCCATTATATGGAGATAATTCCTGAATTTTTTTCCCCTCAAGAAACAATTTCTTATCAACTGAAGAAAGAAAGACCTGAACATCTTGGATGACAAGGCTAATATTATTAATTATTATCTGTACATTTTTGTTCTGGAAGTGAACTTCTTTAAAAAGATAAGTGATTTTGTTTTCTTTTACTCACCACACATGATTCCCAGAGCAGTACTGAACACAGCCATGTAGCCAAAATAGAATGATGTCTGAAATAAGCCATACATCCTGAGGGAAAAAATGAGTACAAGATAATTATTGGTTTCAGATCCCACATCTACGCATAGACAATTAATAAATCAAGTAAATGAGAAACAATTGATACTTTTTAACATTCTTTTACAATGTATTTGCATATCACACAAGTTACTAAAATGCACAAAAAGTGATTCCTAAATTTAAGTATGTTCCTTACACATTTTTATTAGGGCTGGGCCAAAAAAAATAAAAAATACTGATTTCTCGATTTTAATCTATTCTCATTTTTACAAAATGATATTGATTCTTAAATCCCAAGAAGTAATTAGTCTAGCCTGTTTTCGGTTAATGAACGAAACATTGTAGCACGTATAACATCCAGTAAATCATAATAAGCTTCGTGCTTTGTTACTTTTAATATGAAAGAAGTCTCCGATTTTAAATTCTGTCCATTTTATTACAGTATTTAAACAATAAATGCCATTTTGGCATGTTTAATGCGGAGCGACAGATCACGCCTCAGTTCAAGCCTCAGTCGAAATCGCATGTGAACTGATCATCTCTTCCGCTTTAATAACACTTTCAGCATGAAATAAATATGAATGAACATCTGGGGGTACGTTGAAAGAGTACTAAACTGAAATCCTTATCCTTTCTCACGTAATTGCTCAACCAGTGTTTCAACCACACAAAAGACGTCAATATAACAGCTTGTAAACCATGATATGTAATGTCACATTTGCCTCAGGAAAAAAAAAAAAAAAAAAAAAAACATATTTGGTGACCATAAACTCGTTAGTCGATTTTTCGCTAGAAAAATGAATATATATATATAAAAAAATTGGAGTAGAAATATAATTAAGTAATTGTAACTTTATTATTCTAAAAACTTAATTGAGTTTAATTTTAGCATGTGTGTACAAATCAGTTAATTCTGACCTTCAATATTATAGTAATGTAGTATCAACTGACTCTCATGTTTATTTTATAGCATTAGGTGAGATATTTTTTCCTGAGAGAACACACACAAAATAATCAATATTGAATCAAATTGGAAAACAAATCACAAGCTTGTGAATCAGAATTGAATTGTATTGTTAGATTTGTCTCTAAACCCAGCCCTACTTTTTGCAAAGCAGTGTTTTGTTTTTTTTTAGAAAACAGCAGCTTGGAAATTCCACAAAATATGTTTTATGGTCCATAAAAGAAAGGAAATACATTTCGAGTGACTGAGGGTGAGTAAATTAGTCATTTAAATTTAGAATGTTCACATAATGGCATTTGAAGAAAAGGAACTAAAACTCACTTTGTTTTGAAGAAATAGTAGTAGAAGGAGTACATGTAAACATAAACTGCTGTTGACGCTGCAGAGAGAAAGCTTGTCCACTGCCTGAAAAACAAATGTTTAAAAGTACATTAATCTTAAAACAATTACTGTCATTCTGTCTCATGATGTCATCTGGTTATGATGCATTTATGTCCCTACAACATGTGGCCTGATCCCAAGTACCCTTGGGAGAATGGATGTGAAAACAAATTAAACTGCATAAGCAAAACAGCATTCTAAATACAATATGGCAAGTAAATGCTCCTTACCATCTGTAGTCCTCTGCATTGAGAAGGAAGTAGGTACAGACGATGGTAACACAGACTGTAACAATGCACAGGATCACCAGAACCAGCATCATAAATCCATACACATAGTAAATCTTGTAGGCCCAGAAAGATGTGAAGATGAAGTACCTGAAGGAAGATGTGAGATGGTTTTTGCATTCTTTATAGCATAGTAGTTACGGGTATAAAAATAAATCCAGAACCAATGTACAAACTTACATCTCAATGAATATTGACCCGAATGGAAGGATGCCACCTAGACACACAATAACTGCCGGCTCCATAAACCTGCCAATCAGAGAAACATTTAGCAACAAGGCAGATTTATTTACAACAATCTATAACAGCAGTGCCCAAACTCGGTCCTGGAGGGCTGGTGTTTTGCAGAGCTTAGCTCCAACCCCCAATTAGACACACCTGAACCAGCTAATCAAGCTCTTACTAGGCATACTAGAAACGTCCCAGCAGGTGTGTTGAGGCAAGTTGGAGCTAAACTCCGCAGGACACTGGCCCTCCAGGACCAAGTTTGGGCACCACTGATCTATAACTATCTTTTTATCTAATGATAACTACATTTTATGTAGAAAACATTTACAACATTTACATTCAAATTACTTGAATCATATGTAACTACAGAAAACAAAAATTTGGCACAATATCAAGGAAACTAAGCATGTTTGACAGTTTGTGATGCGTGAATCATGGATGAGGTTACCATTTCTTCTCAGGGATGGGTCTGGGTACAGCATTGACCCTACAAGGAAAGTTGGGCTGGCCGGAGAGGTTCCTGCCCAGAATTGTCCCCACCAGGTTCAGAGGTAGAATTACAAAGAAACAGATGCAGCAGACTGCAACCTGATCAAACAAATGAGAAACAAAACAATTTAACAGATGCAACAAGAATTTTACCAAGCAATTAATGCTGTAAGACTGCTAGGGAATATGTGTAATATCAAAAGCATTAGAAACTACAAAATGACACCACGGTGCTTACAGCCAAATTTAATGTTCCAAAATAACATGTACAATTTACAAATAAGTCTTGCCTTACTTACAGTGTTAAGTTTGACAGCAAATTTTGATTTAGTCTTAGTCATAGTCTTTTTACTAAAATGCCATTTAGTTTTAGTCATATTTTAGTCACCTGAATTGTTTTAGCTTCAGTCTAGTTTTAGTCGACTAAATTCTAATGGGTTTAGTTACAGTGTAATGCATTTATTAAGCATTTCTCTAAAATTACCAAACTCATTGTATAGGTTTGATATTAATGACACACAACATGCCTTTATATTCAAATTAAATAAAACCACTTCTTATAAAGAAACAAGAACATGGTCTTTTTTCAATGAAATTGAAATTGCTTGTATAGGCTAATTATGCATTCTTTATAACAACTTGTTTACTACATTCTTCATTCTTTAATATGCATTTAGATTCATCTTTATTAGGGCTACTAAAGTGATTCAGTCAAGAGCAGTGAGTGGTTTTCGACATTCGACATCATTTTGTGTGTATTTCGCCATTCATGCGCCGTGAAAGAGTACTAGTGTGCTGTGTGAGAGGCACTACTTTGGTGTGTGCGCTCAGAAAACCAAGCCGAATTGAGTTCTCTTTTGTCAAATTTATTCATAGGCCTATGTCTGCTTTTCTCTTACTCCCAGATATTGACATTTTTTAACGTTTTATGAGACGTGCAGCAAGTGTATGCTAGCTTTTGTCCCGCAGGATAGATCAATAGGATAACTACGATACAGTTCAAATGTGCGCACCTAACCGCATAAATACGCCGCAGATTCGTTCTGAATGAATCTTTTCCCAAATCGTCCCTCTCTAACATTTTCGGCTCATTTTTATTCATTGACGAAAATGTTAATAGATCTGCGTCATAGTTTTCGTCATTTAAAACGGAATTTGGTTTCATTATCATCTCGTTTTCATCGCCGAAAAAAATGTTGTTAATGAAAATTATAACGAAAATTATTCAGCAACAAAATTAACACTGCTTACTTAGCAGTTGATCTAAATTGTAAAAACAGCCTGTGATTGATATGTACATTAACGTAAGTATGCAGGACTATACACTGTATACGGCAGATGAAGAACTAACCATGGTGCCGAACGGGATGGCTCTGGAGGCATGGTAGTAGATAGCGATGAAGTTGATGAAGAATGCTGTACCACACACCATAGCAGGAATCAGAAAAGCTCCTATGAACATCTGCTTTATCCATCTCCTCCCTGTACAAATTATGTAAAATAATTTACATAACAAGTAACAATGAAAAACAAAAAAAAGGACATGCATAAGTTCACCTTGTTCCATTCCTATGACACCTTCAATTGGCTACATTAAAGGCCCTGCTATACTTTTAGCAGAATCAAAGAATCTGGTAGTGTGATAGCACTTCTAACAAAATCGGGCCAAAACAAAGTCTGTTTTGCTAGCTTTCAGGAGTTTGCTCCTGCTGGTAAACACCTTCAAAATACCATTTCTCCAGTTCATTTCTTTTATTTTGTCAAAGCCAGATGCGAGTAAACACAGCATGAACGCACTGGAGAGCTGCTTTATAGCAGAAATTGAAATATTTACAAAGCAAATGCAAAGCTGAGCAAACATATCTAAATAATGGCTATGATCAGATTTGTTCTTAACAGCTGTTTTCTTACTGTTGTCTTTTTTTGTTGAGTGTTTGTTCTGTTACTGATAGGAAAGTAAGCAGCACATATTTGCATACTCATCTAAACACAGTATACTGCTGCTCAGCTATTTACATTTTTTTTCCACAAACAATAAAAAATTATTTTGCTGCGACTGCGTCAGATCCTTAAATGCTTACATTTCTATTTCATGTCTAGCTAACACAGTTAAAATGATATTTGGAGCTTTCCTTATTGCAAATGTTACTGATATTAGTTTGCATACCTCCTTGTTTTGCATATAGACTTCCACCAAAGTAGCCGTTGACTGGAGATGTGGCAGCATAAACAAATATGGCTGTGCTCAGCATGGACCCTCTCCTGCAACAGCAAACATAAAATTCCTTTAACAGGCACATTGGGAAATGTGTAAACTAGATGAAATCTAAGACCTTAAGATCTGTTAAATGTCCAAATGTGTACTGTGCTTATGCTTAGTCACGATAATAAAGCAATACATAGATATAGACAAGTAGTTTATGATTGCCCTATAAATCATAGGTGAAACCTACTCTGTATACAAGTCCTCAATCATGGCCAAAATGATGACTATGAGGGAAACAGAGAAGATCTGACAGCCAGAGCCAATGAGGGAGGAAAAGATCAGTGGATGGCTGGACGGCCTGAACACATCACCATGAACCTGCTTCCATCCATATTCATCACCAAGATCACGATCCTGATAGCGAGATAAAGAAAAACAATGTGTGTTGAGTTTGACAAAATGCAGAGAGCAAGATGACAACCCTGAGAGAAACATAGCATTAAATGATTAGTGAGGAGACGTTGTCAAATCTAAAACACATCAGTCATTGTAAGGTTGTGAATCAACTAATTCATCACAGACATGCATAAATTAAAATGTGATGGGGGTTGTAAGGCTCATTTAATAAAGCATTTCAAAAATGATCACCATGTCATCCATTTCCTCTTCTTTGCTGTATCTGGCGTAGTCTTTCCTTAATGTCCTCATCAGGATCATTGAAACAAGGCCAACCAGGAAAATCACCATCATGAAGGAGTTGAATATTGAAAACCAGTGAATCTGCAAAACCGCACACACACACACAAAAAAAAATGCATTATATTCAATGTATCAATCATACATTTTATATCTGTTGGAAAGATGCTATCAAACCAAATGTGACACTTACTCTGTGTTGAAAGAAGGATGGATCAAGGTACTTGTCAAACCTATCCTCAAATTTCACATCAGATTTCTTCCACTTCACCTGTGAGGATTGCCAAAGAGATTGTAATATTATACATACATATGAGAGATATCTAAGGAATCACTGACTTCTTTCACACAATAAGCATTAGTATACATTTTGTATGGGCAAAACAACCATGCTTAAAGTACAGGAAAACAAAAAATAAAAACGAAAATCACACAAAAGCTGCTTTTCCACCGAAATTACCTGGAACAATTTGGAACTTTTTTCCCCCAGATCTGTTGCTGTCTGTGTTTCCATCGCAGTCTAAAGTACCGAGAAAATTAGGCAAATAGCCTGGTGACGTAGCTCTACGCGAGTTTCTCAATAGCAAGTAGTGCTGTCAAACGATTAATCACATACAAAATAAAAGTCTCAGTTTGCCTAATATATGTGTGTGTACTGTGTTTAATTATTATGTATATATATATAAATACAAACACATTCATGTATATATTTAAGATATATTTACAAGTATATGTATTTATTATAATTTTTATATAATTTATATTATATATAAATAAAAATATTTTGTACATAAATAACATATTTCTCTTAAATATATACATTAATTTGTGTGTATTTATATATACATAATAATTACACACAGTACACACATATATATTAGGCAAACTCAAACTTTTATTTTGTATGCGATTAATCACAATTAATCATTTGACAGCCCTAATACCAAGCATGCAAATTTCGGACTTGCGTCCTCGGTAGCTCAGACTTCGCAAGCTCGACTCGGGAGTGTAAACTCCCACGAACGGGGCGATGCAAGTCCGGTAATTCGATAATAACATCAGTCAGCTTGCCTTGGCTACTGCAATTTTCCTCAATGTATTTACAATAAGACGAAATATAATATCAAACACCACTGCTTCTTTTCATTTTCATTTAAACATATTAATAGCCACAGAAATGTAGTTCAGGGAATGTACATACATTACAATGAAACAAAATATTATATCAAACAGGATTGCCTCTTTTCATTTTCATTTTAACATATTAATAGTTTAACAGATTAAAGATTTTGGGTAGATTTACCCAAAACGAATTATATCTTAAGGTTAACCACTACAGAGACATCAGAGCCAGCAGCAAATGTCAGAAGTACTAGCCGAGTTGAGGCTGATTTCATCGGGATAAATGAGCACCCGCTGATCGCATGAAGCTTACATCTCCGAAATCCGCTAAATGCATTTTCAAATAGGCACTGTCTTTATAAATAAACTGCATATTTGAGTTTTAAACAACTACATTCTATACTTTTTAAAACTACATTTCATAACACAATAACAGTTTAAAAAAATAAATGAATAAATAAAATAAAATAAAATGTATATATATGGCGGTTGAAATACAATGCTGCGTGAAGAACCAATCAGCATTTTCAGCGCCCAAGTCCCACCCCGAAAGTTCCAGACCTTTGAAAAAGTACTACCTCGTGAGCAGGGACTTTCTGAGGGGCAAATTTTTACCTGGAACTTTATTTAGATCCTGGTTTCTGTGGTGGAAACACACAGAGTACAAGCCCAAAGTGCCTAGTTCCTGGGGAAAGTTCCAGTGGTGGAAACGGGGCTATAGTTGCATTTCAAGTGACAATTTAACAAGCATTAGTAAATATTAGCAAGTTTCTGAGGGTTTACTCACTGAGTATGACATGGGAATTCTTGTGTTTGGCACAAGCTTGACCTTTCCCTCGCTGGTCAGGTTAACATCCACAATTCTGTTCCCATTGTGTCCGATCTCCAGCTTTTTGTAAGTCCAGAGATAATAGTCCTCACCATTCTCATCAGCTTCACCAACAATTCCTTAAATAATCCCACAAAACCATTCTCAGTTCAGAATAAAGACAAAAACTTCACATTACATCAACATTATATTATCAGTTTAAATAAACAAGTAAATTAAATCCAAATCAAATGAAATCAAAGCTGACACTGTTTATTCAATATCTGTCTCTGGTCCTATTGGCAATGATTCAGTAGTGCATGTTATACTTTCATCAAAATTTAATAACTTTCTCTGCCTCTAAATGACTGGAATGACCACTCATATCACAGCCTAACATTTTATAACCCAAGTCTGCTGAACGTTATTTCCTCTTGAATATTTTGTTTCATCTAAAATGCTTCACATTACCGACATTAAACACTTTGCGAATACCATTTCACATTGTTGTTTAATTTACAGAACCAATAGAAACATTTTCAAGCTTTTGAGACAAACTTACTATTCAGGTCAAATACAATATATTATATCTTTAGTTATATCTGCTTCAAATATCATGAAAGAAACAATCAAAGATGCATCTTAAAAACTAAGGTGGTAGTTAAAGCCTAATTTCTTTTCTTCCCATAATCAAATGTCCTTAATTCATGAGTAACTATTAGAACACTTAATAATCCTACTGCTCTTTCAGAACAAATGGTTTTACAATGATCACACCAAGGAAGTTGCATTTCATTAGTGCTGTTGAGTAGTAATGATTCATTAAAATGTCCCCTGGAGGCAAATAGCATGTTTAAAATACTTCAATTTCCTTTTCAGGCACTACAAGGACTGTTATTTTTTTTTTTTTTGGAGAATTAGGCACCGGCTTAGCAACATTATTTGAGGTACAAGATCATTTGAAGAGTGAGAAGATGGTCAGTGGAATCTAAAGCATTTCTGTTCCAGCATCCCCACAATGATGACTGCCAACTTGATTCCCCTACCTGCTGCTCTCACAGACATTGTTTGTTGTGAAGAATGATGTGTAGGCTCCAAGATGCTATTGAAAGTGGCTAGTTTCTAGAGAACTTAGAAGTATGGAGGCTTTATCTCTCAAAAGGTCTGCTGGAGTCTCTTTTGGGAGTGGACATGCTTTGCACATATGCTGCTGACATAACCACTTCCTGATTAACCGGGAGGAGACACTCAGCAGCCTGATGGAGGATGGGTTGGAGCTGGGTGAGCTTTGTCAAGGGGTTGCCAGAACCCTCCTGAATCAGCATGAGCTTAAAACTGATTCCAATTTGGATGGAATCCTGTGAGTTCTCCATTACCAACACCATGAAAAGGTAAATCAGTGATTCTGAATGTTTTGTTAACCTCAAAGGCTTCATAAACACGGTTTCATTCACCTTGCGACCAAAGGTTCAAAAGACAACAGCATCCGGGGTTGGAGCAGTGCAAGCTGGGATGCAGGCAGACATTAATAAAGTTGTTAACTTGCGGAACATCAGAGCACTAAATGCCAGATTTTTTTCTCAGGATTTTCAAACTTCCACTTTCACTCAGCCTGATGCTCATCATAGGACACAACATCCAGCATTTTGATGACCTCAAATGTTGCATAAATGGACAAATCAATACTCTGTATCAATACTTAGATGCATTCTCGTCAAAAAACCACCACGAATAGGATGTCCCAGGAGACCCTTAATACAGGCCCAGATACATATAGACCTTCTCTGAGAAAATGAATCCCAAGAACACCTCAAATATTAGTGTCCAATGCATTCTCATCTTCGGTGATGTGTACAAAGTTAACTGTACCTCGGAGAGCAGTTGGTAACTTTGCCACTGCACATCCGCACAGAAAAGATGCGCCCAAACATGAAGAATGTCATATGCACCAGGATTTCAATCACATTTCAGTGAAGGTGACCCATGAACAAAACCCTCATTAAGTCTTTTTGATGACTTAAATGATCATCATAAAACTGTTCATCATTTCTGTTGTTTGTACTAACAGATGTGTCTCGAATATATCTTTTTTACCCTTCACATCTGCTATCTCAGTTACAAGCTTTCTCAGCTGAACAGTTGTTATTTTTAGCAAAAATTATAAAAATAAATTTGATGCAAAATTTACCTGAAAATGTTGCCCTGGCAAAAAACTGAAATAAGTTCAAGTCTAAGTACAAAAATTACTACAACTGAAATAAATGAATTAAATTAAATTAAAGCTATACAGAAACATAAAAACAAAAACTAATAAAATGACAAGAGTACATAACTAAATTACTCAAATTAAAATAAAAATCGAAAATATAAAAATAAATGATAATGTCAACAGCACAGCACCTTTCTGTTTGTCAGCATGGCATATTTGTGTGACCACCTTTAACATGAGTGAAATCTGTTTAGGGAACATTTTTGCCCTAAAGCGAAACTCCTTAAAGTGTGGATTCTAATTAAAATGGCAAATGATTAATTTGTAGAGCCACGGTTAATGTGACTGCATTTTTACTCAATAACACCACAGATAGTTGAGGTCACAAATTTACATACACCTTGCAGAATCTGCAAAATGTTAATTATTTTACCAAAATAAGAGGGATCATACAAACTGCATGTTATTTCTTATTTAGTACTGACCTACATATAGTCCACAAAAGAAAATAATAGTTGGATTTATAAAAAATTACATACACTTGATTCTTAATACTGTGTTGTTACCTGAATGATCCACAGCTGTTTTTTTGTGTGTGTGTGTGTGTTTAGTGATAGTGGTTTATGAGTCCCTTGTTTGTCTTAAACTGTCCTCTGTTCTTCAGAAAAATCCTTAAGGTCCCCACAAATGCTTTGGTTTTTCAGCATTTTTGTATATTTGAACCCTTCCCATGATTTTGAGATCCATCTTTACACACCGAGGACAACTGAGGCACACATATGCAAGTATTACAGAAGGTTCAAACGCTCACGATGCATTAAGAGCAGGGATGTTTTGAACTTCTGAACAGAACAAATTATAAATTATAAATTCAACTATTATTTTCACTTTTAGACTACATCTTATTAGGATCAGTAGTAAAAAATTAAATTGCATTTTGTATGATCCCTCTTATTTTGGTAAAAATAATTAACATTGTGCAGACTCTGCAAGGTGTGCATGTAAACTTCTGACCTCAACTGTACAAAACTGATAAAATCTGAAAACAAACCAGTGCCAGGATTTTGTACACTTGTACACAGAAAACTTGTACTTTGGCTTCCTGGTTACTCACCCCAGATGGGAAGGTCATCTATGTACATTTGGTACCAGTAGTGGTTCTTGATGGCATAGACAAACGCATCTCTTTTAGGTTTGTCAAGTTCAATGTCACAGTATGTTGACTGCATCACCTCATCTGTAAAAGACAAATCCACACTGCATTCTTACAATCACCACAAGAGCAACATTACTTACTAACCAACAAAAACGTGAATGAACTACAAACTTAATTTACATAGCATGACAGTTTAATAATCGTGCCTTTGATAAGCTTCATTTGAATAGGTTAACATGCTGGACCTATTGACATACTACCATACCTTTGAATTTGATGTCCAGACCGCTGAACTCCAATTCAACTCCCTGCAGCGCCTCTCCTAACGTCTCATGATAGTGACTAATAGTTTTCTTAGTGCCTACGCAGAACGGTAGGGAGAAGTACTTATAGGTCTCCTGTCGGTTGTGATAAGGGCCCACTGTATTCATCCATAGAACCACCTCCTCTTTATCTGTGTACTGCAGAAGAAAGAGAGCAGTCATCAGCTACCTGTTTCAGATATCAGCATCTACTTCTTTGTGATTCTAATTCAACTCTAGGATGTCACCATTTGAAAGACAAAGTTTTTTAAAAAACAGGCTAGAAACTAGCCTGCATTTTTTTCTTAAATAATTCTTCAAATTGAGCAAACTAACATCATTTCTAAATGCAGACACACACACACACAAAGAAAGTATGCTGTCCAGGGCTCAAGCACTACCATAAAAATTACATCATTGATTCAAGATGAAGTCAGCTGGCAGAAAAGAGATTTTAGAATTGAGACAGACAAAATTATAAGACGCTGCAAATCCCTCAAGCAGCAGCAAAATAATCAAGAGACCATGCCTAAAGAGAAAAACTGCTTCAGAAAAGGAAACTGGTTTAGTTCTTCAACAATGCACTTCAATTCAAAGACTTTAGATAAAATCTGTGCATCCTCCAACTGGACAGACAAGCAAATTTTATACATTTATACAATATTAAAAAAAAAACACCAGACATTTTCAGTGTAGTAAATTCCATAAATTACATAAAACTTTCAAAAACAAAAGATTTTCCAGTTATTTATATGTAACATTTATACAAAATATACTGCACACAATTTTGTCTAGTGACCAATATGATGTACTAACCACTCGAGTAAACAGTGTTAAGTCATCATTACTGACAAGAGAAGAAGTATAGACTGCTCACTGATATACATATTCAGAAGCTGCTGCCAAACCAGTTTTTAGAATTTGCAGAATAAAGTACACAGAAGCTAAAACAGCGGCATTTGGAAATAGCGATTACATTTCTGTGGTTATTAGTATCCTACTACATGTTTAACAGTATTTCCTATTCATGATGAAAGACTCTTTATTTAGGCAAATAACAAGACATTAGACACAATAGGTAAACCACTAGAGATTAAATGTCATTGATCCAGGGATGTAATCTTGATGCAGAATGGAGATTTCATTTTTTTGGTGTAAACTATCCCTTGAATTCTTTGAATTAAGAATCTAAAGAATTACAGCAAAGACAGGGCGTGAACCTGAAAATCAGGTAGTGTTACAACATCCCATCTGAATCTAAAGGCCACTACAGCAGCACTCGCAACACTGGATGCACTGGTCTAAACAAAATGAGAATAAGAGGAAGAGAAGACAAATGCATGGTTGTATCAATGAAACCTTAAACACTGTCTCCCACGCTAGAGGTTTTCTCATTAGCACTGGTTTGAGCAAAAAAGGAGCCCATTAACCACTAGAAATTCCCAGATCTCTTGAGACATCATACTTTTTTATGTACTATAATAATTCATCATCACAGATGATGTGTGGTACTGAACACTTCCAGTAATGTTATGAAAGCTATGAAAGGGGCTGCAATAAAATGGGAGATTTAATCTTAGTAAATACCCATAATCAACTTGTCTAAACTGATCATGCGTCATACCAAAGTTTTTCATATTCTAGTCAAGCTTGAGAGTATACCTGCCAACATAAGAGATGCTAATGAATTTTGTAGGGAACTTCAGGACAGGAGAACATCATTCAAATGCACCCTCAAAATGCTGTCTAAGTAGGTTTTGACACAAATGATATTTGGACAGCACTTAAAGTCACAATGAACGGAAGCATCAGCAGATATTTTCTGTATTGTATTACATCCGAGTGTAACAGACTATCAAAAAATAAACATTTAGAAAAGTGTAGGACTGGGTCTTGGTTTTCTGTGTGCATTATTGATTGGATTTTGAGTTGTGGGTGAGCTCTAGTAATGACATTTTGATTAAACATTACATGGTCAGATTAAAAAAAAAATAAAATAAAAAGAAGGAAAGAAAGAAAGAAAGAAAAAGAAAAAAGAAACACGCTCAGATTAATTGTTCACAATAAGATCTACAACATAAGATCTAAATGCATTTAGATTCATTTGAATTTTCAATTCACACCGACTTTAAAGTTGTCTCAAATCCAAAGCAAACATTGTTATCAATAGGACTATAAGAACACACAGTGTAAATATATATTATATATAGAGAAAGTGTAAATGGGTACAATTTAAAAAAAAAAAAAAAAATTGTTAATTGCTACCTTGCATAAAAAAAATCTTAATTTTAAAAAGACAACCCATGTTACTGCACTCTAAAATACTGAAACAAAAAAAAATGTTGTTGCTATAAAATATATATTGTATTTTGATAATGTTATAGGTATTAACGTTACCCAGGGCACTGTCATTGTGTAATTACTGATCACTCAAATTATACGGCGTCCCAATGTACCTACCATTTCACAGCAACAAACACATTTTATTTGCTCATATAGGTTGGTACATTGACATATTATGATTTAATGCCATACAGCTAGGATCTGTAGCGTTAAAATATACTGTCACCAAAACGTCATCGAGATAACGTTTGTACATCGAGATGTATTTCTACAGTAACATTCTAGCAACCAAAGCAGCTTTTTACTATAGATGTCACCAAGTTTTACAGTATGTCAATCATATAAAAGCTTGGACGAACCGGATATGTGTGTACAGACGGACATATTTTAGCTAACGACGGTTAGCCGACCCCTCAGAGTAACCTCACACATACACAAAAGAAACACACAGTACACGAATCACATTGAGAGGTTATGACTAGAATAGCATTATACTTGTCATAAACCATAGGAGGAGATAAACCCGAGGATTGCGAGCACTGCCCTGCTATTTGCACAACATAATGTAATGGGATAGCTGATGCTAAGCTAGCCACGTAGCTTCTGAGGTGCTTAGCATTTCTAACACAGACACGGCACAATGAATCAGTCACCGCGTCCACTGTTTTGGATTTATTCCTGTCCTTTGCTGTTACACACTTTTGTCAGAGCGACCAGCCTAATACCTAACGTCTCTCGAGACTATACACACCGAACACAGAGGGCTTCTCGGCCCGCAGTTTATCTTACCTTATGGTCGTGTTCATCTGCTCGAACTAGCAGCAATGAACTAAAAACAGTCGTCAGGACAACCACTTCAATCGTCCACCTGCAGAGCCCCATGATTTTCTAGGGAAAATTCTGCGACTGATTTGAGATGGTATCTTTTTTGGGGGCTATCCCACCTTCCTTCTTCCTGGTTCTATGACAGTGGTTGTCTTAAGATGCACACATTCGAGTTTGTCGTAAAACTGCTCAGCGAGTGATCAGCGCGTTACCCGCTGATTGGTGGGAAGAGGTCACGTGGGTAACGTAGACCTATCGCTGGAGAGAGCGATGAGTCAACGTTGAGGAAGGAAACCCTGCGCTTCGCCACCCATGGCCACGTCATCTGAGCGCAAACAGAAGCGGTGGAAAGGCCGGCTGCTTAGCAGGATGTAAAACCACACTACCTGAGTGTTCATTGATAGAAACTTTACATGATGAAGTGAAAGGTTACGCCCAGTCAGCAAACTTGTCACTGCCATCTTAAAACTGTAAAAAAAGCGTTACTTATTTAAATGTTAATACAAACTTCAAGTTTCAAGTTTACTTTATTTATATAGCACATTTAAAACAGCCACAAGACTGACCAAAGTGCTTTACACTTACAGACATCATCATAAAATTAGGAGTACAAAATTACAAAAAAACAAAAACACAAATAAGAAATATAATAGGCAAAATAAAAACCTAATGAGTTTTTAAAAGTGATTTAAAAATAGTCAGGCTAGGAACTGTTCTGATCTCAACTGTCAAATCATTCCAAAGACGAGGCCCAATTACTGAAAAGGCACGGTCACCTCTACACTTGAGTCTAGAATGTGGAATTAAAACAAGGTTCTGGTCGCACTTCTTAAACTTCTTGCGGGGGTATACTGCTGCAGCAATTCAGATAAGTAGATGGGTGCTTGATGGTGCAAAGATTTAAAAATGAATAATAAAAAATTAAAGTGTATTCTAAATTGGACAGGCAGCCAGTGAAGGGCCTTCAAGAGCAGAGTGACATGATCCCTTTTTTTATTTTGTAAAAGAAATCTAGCAGGGGCGTTCTGGAACAATTGAAGATGGGCAATTTGAGATTTAGAGATGCCACAGTATAAAGAGTTGCAGTAGTCTAGACGCGATGTAATAAAAGCATGAACGGCCATCTCCAAAGTCTTGTCAGTGAGAAAATGTTTGATTTTTGCCAGTGTGCGAAGCTGATAAAAACTAGATCCAATCACGGTAGAAATGTGTTTATCGAATTTTAATGAGTCACCTAAAAAGAACACCCAAATTCCGTACCTGTGAGGACCTAAAAGCCGATAAAGGTCCTAGGTCAAAATCAGAGGCCTTCCTATTTTCTGATGGGCTGAAAACAATCACCTCAGTTTTCTCTTCATTTAAGGATAAGAAATTTTGAGATAGACAAGATTTTACTTCATCTAAACAAGACAACAGAGCGTTCATGGCCAAAGGATCATTTTTCTTAAAAGGTAGATAGATTTGCGTGTCATCCGCATAAAAATGAAATGACACCCCGTGTTTCCTAAAAATGAAGCCTAGAGGTAGCATATACAATGAAAAGAACGGGAATGAAGAAGTGCAAGAGAAGAACTCTCCTAGCCTAACCACATATTTCCTGTCAGACAAAAATGACTGAAACCACTTTAAAACTGTGCCAGAGATTCTAGTCTATTTAATAATGTAGAATGGTTGATAGTGTCAAAAGCAGCTGATAGATCTAAGAGAACAAGGACCACAGAGTCCCCCCGTATCAGTGGCTAAAAAGATGTCATTTAACACTCTCAAAAGGGCTGATTCAGTACTGTGGGCAGCGTTAAAACCAGATTGAAAGTGCTCAAACAAACTGTTTAAAGCAAGAAAAGACTGAAGTTGGAAAAACACAATCTTTTCCAAAACCTTAGAAACCAATGGTAGAACAGAGATAGGGCGATATTTTTTTAAAACCGACAAGTCGAGTGAAGGCTTCTTGAGGGAAGGTGTGACAGTAGCCACTTTCAAATTAGCGGGAACCACGCCTTTTGAAAGATACTTTAAGAAACTTACAAAATAAGACATTTTAAAATTGCTTCAGTTATGAATACAAGAGTTGTGAAACCTCAGACAGCAGCCATTTCTATTAATCGTGTTTCAGACATAGCAACTTTTTGTGTTGTTTGTCCTTTACATTACCAAGACTTCAGAAGACTTGGGAAAACGCCTCAATAATATAGCAGGGATCCCCCAAAGTTTTTTCCCCAATCTTAACCTCTCTGACCTAAAATATTTACTTAAAGTAGCCTCCCTGGTATTTTAAGCTGATGTAAAAATAATTTATCAACACATTTGTATTTTGTATTTGTGGTTCTCTAGTGCTGGTTAACGGTCACATACATATAGACAAATAAAAATAAATGTCTGAAATATTTACTAAGTGTTTTATTTAGATTGTTTTTGTTTTAAAATGATTTATTTTCATTTTAAAATTTACAGTTAAGATTACATTTTTATAATTTGCTTTTTATCAGCTCAGTAACCCCCTACAGTTTCTTCATGAACTCCCAGGGTGTTTTGTCAACTGCTGTTTGAGAAACTCTGTTGTTGTCTTGAGAGGAGGTGTAGCATTTTGGCCAATACCTAATTACCAAAACATTTGTCTTGCAAAGTAGTTGAGATACCTTGAGAGCTGAACTAGTTTGAGCTGAGAACATCAAAACATCAGGGTTTCTGCGGGTTTTATGCAGGTAAATTTAAGACTTTAAAAGACCTTTTTAAGACCAAGTAAGTAAGTAAGTAAATAAATACATGGATAAGTAGAAATTAAAGCACACAATGTGTTGTATTTGCAAAACTTCCCAACCAATCTCCATTATTTAAAAAGAAAAAAAAAAGGCTTTAATAGCTCTGCTCCAAATCACTAAATTACGGAAATAACTTTTACTCTACCTTCTCATCACATTGCAACATTTTTTCTTAATTTGTATTTGTCTTGATAATATTTGTTTATTTACTGCCGTGTATGCAACATTTAATGCCTTGATTTATTTAATTTAATTTAATTTTAGTTATTATTCAATAGCAGAGTTTGAAATTCAAAATTAAAGGGATAGTTCATCCAAAAAAAAAAGAAAATTCTGTCATTAATTACTCAACCTCATGTCGTTCCAAACCCGTAAGACCTTTGTTCATATTTTGAACACAAATTAAGATATTTTTGATGAAATACAAGAGCTTAGTCCATGTAACATCAGTGGTTCAACCGTAATTTTATGAAACTACGAGAATGATTTTTGTGTACAAAGAAAACAAAAATAACAAATTTATTCAACAATTCTTCTCCTCCGCATCACCCTAGCGCCATTTTGGAGAGTACCGCGACGCCAAGTACCATGCGCATGCTTTGTTCTGCATGTAAAAATGGAGCTAGAGCGGCACGGAGGAGAAGAATTGTTGAATAAAGTTGTTATTTCAGTTTTTTGTGCAGCAAAAACCATTCTCATAGTTTCATAAAATTACGTTTCATGGCTATATTTGCGTAGCCTGGTGGCCAATCTTCACTGATTGCACATTTCACCAGTATGAGCAGGATGTGAAGGTTGACTATGTGCACGCAATGGTTCAAACATTGTACCCTGAAGGTGGTGCCGTGTATCAGGATGATAATACACCAATACACACAGCAAGACTAGTGACAGGGTGGTTTGATGAACATATCCCATGGCCAGCACAGTCAACAGATCTGAATATTATTGAGCCACTTTGGACTGTGCAGGACTTATTTGTCATTTGATGCTGTATTGCCGCAAAAGGAGGCCCGAAACCATACTAATTGTGGCCTAAAACCAGGTGTTTCAGTATCATTGTCCAACCCTTGTATATGCCAGAATACTCGTGGACAAAATGATGCTTTTAACAGATATGCGCATCAAGATCTGCATTCTCAAAAAAAGGCATATCTGACCTGGACAAGGCTAGCACTGCTTATTTAGAGGCTTTCAACATTATTCTACCCCACTTACTGTCTACCTTTGCATGCAGAAGTTCTATGCAGAACAAATGTAAGAATGTAAGTACTCTTATTATACATCTTATATATCTTAGGACTGCTTTGCAGGTCAAATGTGTTTTGTATAACACTAAATTATAAATGACCATTATTAGTTGCCCACACATTGAAAAACCTAAACACTGGGTAAAGAAACAATACAACTGATTTTATTATGCATTGTAAAAAAGGTTTCACTGCAGTCTTGAAAAAAATGAATGTTACAAATATTAACAAGACAATAAACTCACCCTAATGGGGGCAATTCTGTAAAATTTACTTTAGACATTGCAGCGTTTTATATCCAAGAAGTGCATACTGTTTAAAACCACTAAATTTATAGTTATAGCACCAGCTGTATAGCTATTTAGCAGGTTCTTAGTTGGTGTAAATCCTCCTTCTGTGTGTGTGTCTCTCATATCATCAGTGACTGCACAAACTCCCTGTAATTAAGAAAATAGGTATTTATTTTGCTGCCATTATCTAATATTTTTCTGTCATTTAGTGAGGTATGCCCAACATTAACAACAAGTAACTCTTCAAAAGTCACTAATTATTTTTACCATTACTTCTTATGGAAGTAGTTTTTTTTTCTTTAAAGCCGTTTCTAAATCTCTTTTCGAAAAATTGTCAGAAAGTGACATCACCTTAGGATATCTGGCAAACTAGGGTCTTTATACAGCCCATTATGAAGATATCCAAGTGATCCATCAAATCGTACCAGCTTGACACGCTCATCTGAGTTTTGGGCCTTTTTTGCAATTCTGTAGTTCTGAGCCAGAAAAAAATGTTATTTAAAATAACAAATGTAAATTAAGGTAAATTAAAATTTTTTACACACAAACCTCTTGAGCTGCGGCAAAAGGCACTAAATGGTCATCTTCAGCATGGAGAATTATGAGGGGAGTTCTAAGTTTCTGTAAACTATCAAATAATTTGGGAGAAAGAGTGAGATGAAAAGTTTACAATTTACATATAACACTAGCCTACAATCATTTTCCTATTCATATTGTTGAATATATGAATTTCTTTATATTTTATATTAACCTTGTATTTGAATGTATACTAAAAGCAATGTCACATACTTCTCATCATTTGGAAGGTTCAAATCTTGGTTTTTCAGTGGATTGAACAGGAAGTACTGAATGTATGGGAACTTCCAATAAAACTGGAGTAAATGAAAAAGAGAGATACAAATATGACTTACACTTGACAGTTGAGGTCAAAAGTTTACGTACACCTTGCAGAATCTGCAATATGTTATTATTTTATCAAAAAGTAAAGAGGGATCATAAAATAATACAAGTTATTTTTTTTTGATTGTTGTTCATGAGTCCCTTGTTTGTCCTGAACAGTTAAACTGCCCACTGTTCTTCAGAAAAATCCTTTGTTTTTTGTGTATTTCAACCCTTTTTGGATGCATTTTGAGATCCATCTTTTCACACTGAGGACAACTGAGGGACTCATATGCAACTATTACAGAAGGTTTAAATGCTCACTGATGCTCCAGAAGGAAAAACGATGCATTAAGAGCCAGGGGTGTAAACTTTTGAACTGCCCTTAAGAAGCTACGGAAGATACTTACATGTTTCCCAAAAGACAAAATAAGTTAAATTTACCCTGATCTTCAAATTAAAAAGGTTTTCACCCCCTGGTTTTTCCTTCTGGAGCATCAGTGAGCATTTGAACCTTTTGGGATAGTTGCGCATGGGTCTCTAAATTGTCCTCAGTGTGGAAAGATCATACAGTCATTGTTGGAAAGGGTTTAAATACACAAAAATGCTGAAAAACCAAAGAATTTGTGAGACCTGAAGAATTTTTCTGAATAACAGCAGGCAGTTTCACTGTTCAGGACAAACAAGGGACTCATGAACAACTATTACTGAACAAAAAAAACAAAACAAAAAAAGCTGTGGATCATTCAGGTAACAACACAGTATTAAGAATCAAGTGAATGTAAACTTTTGAACAGGGTCATTTTTATAAATTCAACTACTATTTTCTCTTGTGTTTGTATATGTTAACATCTTTTATGTGAAATATCTTATTCAGGCCAGTACAAAATAAAAAATATAATGCATTTTGTATGATCCCTCTCATTTTGGTAAAATAATTAACATTTTGCAGATTCTGCAAGGTGTAAGCTTTTGATCTCAACTGTACATGTACCAAAATATGATTTTTGTCCGTTTAAACCATAATTAACTTCACATCTTACAGAATTAAATTGTACAGACCACCTAAAAAATCTCAATTATAATGTTTTGATGTTTGAAAGGAAGCTTTTAAAAATATACTAAAAATGATCTATACTTAAATTAGTCCAAAACAAAAATATCTGAAACTCATTTGTCGGGACCAGTTGTTTTGACATGATTTCAAAGATCCTGAACGTTACTTACCCAGGTAAAAGGGTGTTCAGTTAGATTATTAGTTTCCATCCTGGCATTTAGGAATGCACCATCAAGTATTATCCCATCAAACTGTTTTCCTGTCAAGAAATATGCAGTTTTTTTTTTTTTTTTTTAATCAAGACAAAATACAGATTAAATAAAAGCACAACCTTCTCTCCTTACAGTCAAGAAATTTATTTAAATAAGTATTAAAATATGTGAAGCTTACTATACAATGACAGCTCCTATAATTAACAGTAAAAGGTAAGACAAGAACCGTGGAGAAAAACAACAGCATGCCTGTTTTTAAATCAGTCAAATTCTTACCTTGCTCCAGTAATTTCACTGCAGTGGTAGTCGCAACACTATTAAAAAAGAAACATACTGCAGTTATATAGTGCATACTGTAGAAAATACTCTTTTTTTTACAGTTAAATTGATTGTGTTCATTGTTTCTAATACTTCTGAAGTAAGCAGAGCAAAAGTCAAATGCAAAAGTAATAAAAAAAGCAGATTCTACACACCCACTACCAAGCGAGTGACCCCACACACACACGAGGCTGTTTCCACTACGTGCTTTAACCCAGTGGTACAAATATAAGACATCAGTGCAAACACCAGCCTCTGTAGGTTCACCAGTGGAGTCCCCAAAACCTGTCAGGTTTTAATATATTTGAGTAAGCAACAGAGAAAACTTATATTGACGTTTTGCAATTGGCTCCACTGACATTTTAACCCACCTCTGTAGTCCAACGCCAAGACATGATATCCAACAGCACTCAAGACCTGTATGAACAAGACACTTCAGTCATTACCACTATTCAAGTTCTTAGTCTTTCTTCATGATGAAATAAGTGAGTTTGCTCACATTTGCAATTCCAATACGATGGAGTGCAGATCTGTTTATTGAAAATACAAAAAGTAGTAGTCATGCAAACATCAAGCCAAAAACAGTATACCACCATCAAACAAACAAACAAACAAACAAAAAAATCATAGAGGAACTGAAAGTTCCAAGTATTGGCTGCAGTTGCCCATCCCAGTTTTTTACAAAGGTTAAAGCAGTGTGAAGTTTAATGCACAAGTCAGATCTCTGTGCAAAAAGATTATGCAGATATTGCATAGTGTCTAGCAGATCAAAAGCAAACAAACAGAATTTTCACTAAACGAAGAATAAAAGTCTTAGAAATTAAGAAAAAAATTGCATAAGGGTAATTAAAAGTTTCTTGCCTGTTACCCCCATTGCCATGGAGGTAGATGAAAATGGGCGACCCATCCCCCAGAGCTTTCTCATACCACTCTAGATCCTTCCCCTGCGCATCCTTCCATCTATGTTCAGGTACAGTGTGCCTTAAAAACATTAATAAAAGGATATATTGAAACCCTTATCATATGTAATTGTCTTGTTTTAGATTTTTTGTGTGTGATGTGTACTGTAGGTGTATTAAAACTAACCACACGCCCACTCTCACCCCCTCCTCAGGTGTGAGGTAGATATTTATAGTGTGATTGAGACCTATATCTGAAGGTCGGCTGAGGTCAATAGAGTCTGGAGAAATACACAAATGAGTTTAGGAATAATTCATAAACTTGACAATATTTTTTACGAAAAAAGTTGCGTACCAGAAAAGACATTCAGAAGAATTAGCATTGATGCAGAGAGGATGCAGAGAGATAGTCCCATTTTAGTCCAAGTCCATTGCTCCTGAGATCTTAAAGGAAGGAAGATACGCACACAAAAACTGGGTGTTAAAACTTAAGATTTTTGACCTAGTGGGCTATATTCAAGAGACATTGCAATCTGTGATATAGTTGATGCTTTCGCCTTTGCTTAGAAATTTGGATTTTGTTGTTGCTGGAAGATGAAATGTTATCTCTTGTAATGGCATGAACTCATCATGAATAGCATGAATGAACATTCATAGTTTTGCAAATTTCTTCATATTTTAAATTTTTTTATATTTTCAACCAATTACATTTATGCCCTATCAGGGCTTAATAGAGCATCACTGTTAGACATTGTTGCTGATTTTTTATGCAGTTGTTATGCAGCTGTCTAGCAAAAAACAGGACTACACTGAATTACTTTCCAAGAAGTCAATACAAATTATAACTTGCCTTGCACGCACGTTTAAATCCTTAGGTTTCTGACTGGATTGTTTTGATCTTCCTGCAGACTGAAATTTTCTTTCAGATTTATTGATTCTTTTCTTCATTTTGAAGAGCAGGTCACACTCTGTCTATATACTTTACACACAACTTTGGCAATAATTGACATACAAACCATGCTACTCATGGAAGTGAATGAGTGTAAAGAGCAAAGAGCATGGACTGTGCTTATGTGCACATATCTTGCAGTTTTTTTTCACTGTAGAATTTGCTACATAATTTTGGTGTGATTTATGAATATACACCTTTTTTTTTTTTACTTTGCACATACTTTTTTATTTTAAATAAGTTGCATATTTTATGGAGAATTACCTATTTTACAGTTATGTTAGATTTGTGACAGTGACAGCATACATTACTACATAATTCATTATGAAGCACAAAATTCTCAGGAAAAAAAAAAGATTGCAATGTCATTATTTATAATGAAGTCTCTCTTTCGTACTGCTCAGCAAAGATTTAGTTTTTGTTAACGTTAGCTTACGTGCCCACGTGCTAAATTTATAAAAGACTTTATAATTCTACAGAGACCGTTTTGATCGCTGACATTTAACATTCACCACTACTGAGTAAAACATGTTTTTGCATTGCCATGAGTACTTTGCACATACCTGATGTGTCAGCTTAAAGTTTTCTTTATCAGATGTCTTAAAGTTGTTATATGTGAACCTTACTCTGTTTATACGTCTTCTCTATAGAAACATTTGATAAGATGAGTTGAAAAGTTTTAAAAGAGTTATTTTTCTTTTTTTACTATGCCAGGCATCTTATTTTAGTACCTTAGTTTTAGTTTCATTTGTTGTTTTCCACACAGAGATGCTTTGAAGAACAAGAACAGCAAAGGTGTTTACAAAGTCAGCAACAGATGATGAATCTGATCACGTGAGTTGCTTTGTTTTGTTTGCTTGCACAGGCCAACACAGTTTTTTTTTTTTTTTAAGATTAGCTTCCAAGACCAAGATCCAACATTGTGTACTGTAAAACAGCTATTTTCAGTAGATTAAGTGTTGAAACATGCCCATGAATTATAACTGGTGTGCCAATCAGAATGTTTCTAGGGAGCGGACACTGTAATACAAACTCACATTTTTTTATTGTATGAAAAATTTAAAATGTTTTTTTTTTTTTTTTTCATTGAAGTCTTAAAAGAAATTAATTGTACAAATATTAACAAAGCAATAAAACTCACCCTAATTGGTGGAATTCTGAAAAAAAACAAAAAAAAAACAAACACTAAAGACATTACAGTGTTTTTATCCTAGAAGTGCATACTATTTAAAACAACTGCACATTCAGTTACAACACCAGTTATTAGAAACAGCTATTTAGCTGGCTATTAGTTGATGTAATTCCTCCTGTGTGTCTCATGTCATCAGTGACTGCACAAACTCCCTGTAATGAAGAAAATATGCATTTATTTTGCTGCCATTCAACATTAGCAACAAGTAACATTTTATGGAAAAGTTTTTTTTGTCTAAAGCTGCTTCTGTATCTCTTACGAAAAATGATCTGAAATTTTAAAATAAGTAATATTCAGATGAATAAAACATTTTCAGGGAGTGACATCACCTTATGATATCTGGCAAACCAGGGTCTCTATACAGCCCATTATGAAGATATCCAAGTGATCCATCAAATGATACCAGTTTAACTTGCTCATCTGAGTTTTGGGCCTTTTTTGCAATTCTGTAGATCTGAGCCAGAAAAATTTTAATTTAAGGTAAAAATATATTTTCATATTCTTTGTTTATGAGGTAAATTACATTTCATATACACAAACCTCTTTAGCTGAGGCAATGGGCACTATATGGTCATCTTCAGCATGGAGAATCATGAGGGGAGTTCGAATTTTCTCCAAACTATGGGGGAGAAAATGTGAGATTAAAGTTTCATAATATTTTCATGTTTCACCTACTGTAGCACTGGCATACTATTACAATCACATTTCTACTCACATTGTTGAATATTTTCATTAATTTAGAGAGACAATAACACATACTTCTCATCAGTTGGAAATGCGTAAACGTTGTTTTTAAGTGGATTGAAAAGGAAGAACTGAATGTATGGGAACTTCCAGTAAAACTGGAAAAAAGGAAAAAAGGTACAAATAAGACTTACATGTACCAAACTCTGATTAATGACCTATATTGCTTTGTATGTGTGTAGTATGTAAAGTGTAAATTAACTTTAAATTTGACAGAATTAAATGAAATTGTCAGATTTTAAGTAGGAATATTCCAATTACAATGTTGTGTTTTTAAAAATATCTTTAAAAAAAAATCTATAATGTCCTAATAAAAATATCTAAAACTTGTCAGAACCTAGTTTGACACAATTTCAAAGATCCAGAACATGACTTACCCAAGTAAAAGGGTGTTCAATAGATCGATTACGTGCTGCTTGTCCGCTTACGAATGCACCCTCAAGTATAATTCCATCAAACTGTTGTCCTGTCAAAAAATTTAAAGTTTTTTTTTAACAAGAAAAAATCCAGAATAAAGAACAGCATAGTATTCTCCCATTGTAGATATTTATTTTAAAACATTAAAATATGTGAACTTACAACGCCATACAATGACTCAATGACAAGTCAAATGTAACGAGTAAGAGAACAACAATTAAAAATGTTTGTTTTTAAATTAATCAAATTTTTACCTTGCTCCAGTAATTTCACTGCAGTGTTAGTTGTAACACTATTGAAAAAGAAACATACTTAACATACTGTAGAAAATACATTATATATATATTTATATAGTTTCTAAAACATTTGCAGTAAAAATAGCAAAAGTCAATAAAAAAGGTGATTTTACACACCCACTACCAATTGAGTGACCCCACACACACACTAGGCTGTTTCCACTGCGTGCTTTAACCCAATGGTACAAGTATACAGCATCAGTAGTCAGACCGGCCTCTGTAGGTTCACCAGTGGAGTCCCCAAAACCTGATTTTAATATATTTGAGTAAGCATTAGAGAAAGCATATATTGATGTTCTGAAATGGGCTTCAATGATTATGGCTACAGTGAAATCACAGCATTTTAACCCACCTCTGTAGTCCAATGCCAAAACATGATACCCAGCAGCACTCAAGACCTGTATGGCCAAAACAGTTTAGTCATTACCACTATTCAAGTACATAGTCTTTCTTCATAATGAAATAAGTGAGTTTTCTCACATTTGCAATTCCAATACGATGGGGTGCAGATCTGTTTATTGAAGGTACAAAAAGTAGTAGTCATGCAAACATCAAGCCAAAAACAAAGCATGAATTTTCAATATAATTCAAAAAATAAAATAAAATAAAACATAAAAAATTAAACAGTATATCACACTCAAATAAGAAAAACCACAGGCTAACTGAAAGTTGTATTAGCCAAAGTCTAAACAAAGTTTGTTTAAATAGTGAGGTTGCAGTACTGAATGTGGACATTAAATGATACGCTACAGTTGCCCATCCCAGTTTTTACTAAGGTAAAGTGCAAAGCAGGGTTAAGTTCATTGCACAAGTCAGATCACTGATCTCTATGCAAAGAGATTACGCAGATATTGCTTAGTGTCTACAGAACTTTAGTCAGGTTAGACACAATATTGAATTTAAATGATGAAAATGAGGCTGTGAGGGATAGACAGGCTTACATTCTTCACAGTTGCACTCAAAACTTTCAAAACTGTTATTGTTTTTGTATGTTGTTATTGTATTTCCCCAGGAAAAAAAAAAAAACAAAAAAAAAACCTGTACTTCATTACAGCCTCTTTTTCATTCCTGTCAAATATTAAATATAGTGCTAACCTGACTAAGGTCTATAAGTTGGTAGATCGAAGACATACAAATATAATATTTAAGGTAATTAAAAAGTTTCCTGCCTGTTACCCCCATTGCCATGGAGGTAGATGAAAATGGGCGACCCATCCCCCAGAGCTTTCTCATACCAGTCTAGATCCTTTCCCTGCGCCTCCTTCCATCTATGTTCAGGTACAGTGTGCCTATAAAACATTAATAAAAGAATATATTGAAACCCTGATTATTTGTAATTGTCTTGTTTTGTAGTTTGTGTGTATATGTGTGATGTGTACTGTAGGTGTATTAAAACTAACCACACGCCCACTCTCACCCCCTCCTCAGGTGTGAGGTAGATATTTATAGTGTGATTGAGACCTATATCTGAAGGTCGGCTGAGGTCAATAGAGTCTGGAGAAATAAACAAATGAGTTTAAGAGAAATTAAGAGAGCTATATAGATGACAATATGTTTAACGAAAAAGTTGCATACCAGAAAAGAGATGCAGAAAAAATGGTACTGATACAGAGAGGACGCAGAGAGAAAAAAATGTAGTTTTAGTCCAGGTCCATTGCCACTGGGATCTTCAGAAATAAGGACACAAGTGTAAAAACACTAGATTTTTTTACCCAGTGGGTTCCATTCAAGATGCAGCTATATTCAAGAAATTGCAATCTATGTGGTACGGTTGATGCTTTTGCCTTTGCTTACAACTGGATTGTTGTTGCTGGAAGAGGAAATGTTATGTAATGGCATGAGCACTTGATGAATTGCATAGTTTTAGCTTAGTTTTAGTCCAAGCTTGTATTGCCTATATAATTTTTTGGTAACACTTTATTTTAAAGTGTCCTTGTTACACGTTACATGTTCTAATAATAACAATAAATTATGCGTAATTACATGCAAGTAGCCCTAAGCCAAACCCTAATCATAACCCTAACCATATAGTAAGTACATTAATATTACTCAGTACTTATATGTATAATTACACTGTAACAAGGACATCTTAAACATTTTAAAACACTGCACATTTAAAAGTTTAATATTCCTAGTGTCGCATTTTTAAAGCTCTTCTCTTTTACAACGAACTACATTTGAGCACTGTATTGCCTGATATTGTTGCTCTTTTTTTTTTTTTGGAAAAAGTAAATACAACAAATGTAACCTGCCTTGCATGCACGTTTAAATCCTTAGATTTCTGACCGGCTTGCTGCAATCTTCCTGCAGACTGTTTTTCTCTTACAGATTGAACTGTTTTTCGCTTCATTTTAAAGAGCACGGAAAACTGTCTAACTATTTACTCCGCTTATACAGCTTTGGCAATAACTGAAAAACAAAGCGTGCAACTCACGGAAGTGGCCGGGTTTAAAGAGCAAAGAACACGGAGTGGGCATGGACAGCTCGTATTAATGCATATTGATGAAACCTTTGAGAAAGTACGTCAAGAAAAAAAAAAAGGAAAGCTATCTAAACTTAATCATAGTTGATAGAAATACATTTTTCATATATTTCCAAAAAAACAAACAAACAAACAAAAAAAAAACCTGACACATTTATTATTGCTAATCAAACAAAAAGATGTGAGCAGTGAGGCAACCTCATTCAGAAGATGTGAAAGAGTGGGAATTGAGTCCATACATTTTTGTTTATGCATGAAGAATTTGCCAAACAAAATAAAAAGTTAAAAACTTTTATTATATATTTTAAGAGTTTGAGAACCTTAAGTACATCACTTCCTGCTGCTGACGTTGCTGAGGAAACAAACCATCATTCTCAGTCGTGAAATGTGTTATGGTTTGATGCCTGTCAGAGGAACACTGTAAGTTTTAAAAGTTTTGAAGCAAATTCTGTAGGTAAACATCACTGGTTTAATAGCTGGTCGTTTGGAGAAGTAACAACCCAGATGAATTACCAAATTAACTTACATGTTGTTGCTAGCGCGCTAAATTCAAAATGACTTTCTCTGATTGTGCAGAGACAGTTTTGATTGCTGACATTCAGCATTTACCACAACAGAATTAAACATGCTTTTGCATTGCCATGAGTCTTTTGCACATATTTGACGTGACAGCAGACGGACAAGTTTTCATTTCAGTTTGTCTGAAAGTCTTTGAGTAGCTTATTCTGTTTATACTCAAGTACATATTGAACAGATAAAATGATTGATTTGAAAATATATTCACGTCCAAGTTTTAAAATAGTTATTCTTTTTACTATCCCAGGCATCCTTATTTGTTATTGTCATTCAGTTTGTTTTCATTCGTTGTTTTCCCACACAAAGATGCTTCGAAGAACAAAAACAGCAAAGGTGTATACAGAGCCAGCGACAGATGATGAATCTGATGACATGTGAGTTTTTTTTTTTTTTAGCTTCTAAGGCAAAGATATAAAATTGTGTATATTCTAGGCTATTTCTGCCAATAGAACAGTGTTGAAAATATACTCATGAATTATAACTGGTGTGTCAAACTATTGCTCTTTAACCACATAATGTTTTTAAGCAGTCAATGTTGTACAATTCACAAGTTTATATTGTGTAAAAAAAGTACATGATAGTAGCTGCTATTTCTTAATCTCCCTGAATATTGGATGAAATAACACTGGTTTCCTGTTACAGGACAGGCAATCAAAAAGAGAGTGAGAGTGAAGAGTTAGAGGAATGGTTGCCAAAGTCAAATGAAGTCAAACCAAAAGGAAGGCGTCAGAGGGGGACAGATGAAACTGGTGAAAAGAAAAAAGTGACCAAGAGGGTGGCCAAACCTAAAGAGCCAAAACCAAAGGAACCAAAACCTAAAGCAGAGAGGAAGCCGAGAGCTGCACGGGTTCCTAAGGCGAAGAAGGAGAAGACTAGTACAGAGCAACAAACTGAGGATGCAGTTCTACCAAAGCTGGAGTTACAGCAGCATGTGACAGTAAAAGAAGAGGCAAGTCATTAATGCTTGTGCTTTGATTTTCTCAGTGTGGTATACAGTTTATCTTACTTGCTCACAATTCTACATCCATATAGTATTTGACATGTAATTGAAATCTGCAGTAGTAATTGCCCTGTAATAAGTGTACTTTAATGCTTTGCATAAAAGAGTCTGGTTTTCTAAATTAAAAATGGGATCCACCCTGACTGACGTCAGCAGTTCTAATATATTATAGTTATCCAGCACAAACGTCATGTGCTCAAATCATGTATTTAATTTAAACCTTTTGCTTAATTTTAGAGGTTGTCCATAAACTTGAGCAGTAATAATGCTGCTGTCCCAGGAGAAATGCCTGATGAGTGTCCATCATCCAGTCAACATTTCCCCAAGGTGAAAAAAGAGGAGCCAGATGACAGCTTCACCTTTGAGGAACCTGCACAGAAGAAGCAGAAGACCACAAATGCAGCCCAGGGAAGACCGATAAAACTAAAATCGGGCAATTGCTGTGTAGAGGACTTACAGATGAATTGGGATCCCATTCAGGTGGGTTATTGCTTTATGAAGGAGTGATTGACATAGTGTTTTTGAAATTGTTGGTGTTATTCTGATTAGTATCACACTTTCTGGAATACTTTGTCCTGATTGGTCAGTTGCCGCATTAGGGAGCCAAATGTAAATGTATATGGGTGCCTAAAGCAGAATGTAATTTAAATGTAAATTAAATGTACAAAAGTGCTTTTTATATTCGTAGAATGCATATTAAATGCAATTAAATGTCTACTTAACTACTCAACTTTTGTTAAAATATGGGTAAAATAATGTTATATTGTTATTCAGTGAAACCAATATATTTATGTAAAAAATAAACAACATACTTATTCTGACATTTTATTAGATTTTAAATGATTAATACAGTTTTGTTGGTAAATTAGTAAAACTTAGTGGTTTGAATGATAGTGGCAAAGATTGATAAAGATTTAAATTAATTAGATATGATTTTTGGTATATGAACTATTGTTAAACTGTATGATAGTCATTATTTTTCGCTCAAAAATAAAAAAAGACATATTTTAATATCCCATGTAGGTTCTTGCTGTTAAGACGGGTGTGGAGCAGTGGGTATGTGCAAACATTGTACAGCTCCTCCAGGAGGAGAACACTATTCCCTTTATGGTGCGCTATAGAAAGGAGCTCATTAACCATATGGATGCCGATGCTGTTCGAGATGTGCAGTTGACTCTTGAAGAGATACGGTAAGACACTGGAAGGCCACAACAAAAAAAAAATAATGGAAAGGAAATTATGATCTTTGTTAAAATTTCAAACTATTTTACCTAACATGGTTTTGTTGATATAGTTCTATTTAACTTGTCTTTTTTTATATTCAAGGAAACAGAATAAGTGTTTTGTGGTTGTTGGATAAAGCTTTTATTTAAACATTTTATAGAGACAGCTTGAATTGGACTCTTATTTACCTTGATTAGCCTGCTGAAACCAAATGTGACCTGTAGATGGCAGCAGAGATCAAAACTTAAAATTCTGTAAAGGATTCTGTAAGTAATTTCAGCAAGGATTAAATAAAGTAATTTAGTTTTATCTCTTGATTCATTCGGCTAAATAACTTATGTTCTCTACCGTTGACGAGTTTGTGGTCAGAAATTGTTTATTTATTTATTTATTTATTTTATTTGTTTGTTCAAATCTTTTTAAATTTCTAAAAAAAGTATTCCTGTTTTCACAAAGATGTTATGCAACAAACTGTTTTTAGCATTGATAATAATAAGGAATGTGAATTTGTGAAAGATCACGTGACATTAAAGACTGAACTAATGGCTGGTAAAAAAATTAATTTTGCCTTTACAGGAATTATTCCAAAAATGTCTTGGTGACTTTTGAACAGTAATGAAAGAAGTGATTTTTTTTTTATAAATAGAAAGCATATTAAATACAATTAAATGTCTACTTAACTGTTTTAGATATTTTTGTGAAAATAAAATGTTAAAATATGGGTGAAATAATGTTCCTTTGTCAGTGAAACCATATATTTTGTAGAAAATAAACAAAAGAAAACAAAAAACTTATTCTGACTTGGCCTTTTAAAACTATATAAAATAAAAAGTGACAAATTTTGTTAGATTTTAAATAAATAATATCTTTTTGTTGACAAATGGGTAAACTTTAATATATAACATTATTACTGTGTTTAGTGTTTTTTCAATCAAATAAATGCAGACTTGGTGACCATTAGAGCCTTTTTTTCTTACTGACTTTTGAACAGTAGTGTATCTTTACAATTAAACAGACATCAGTTAAGCACTTTTCCTAACAGAAAAAAAGCAGACAGGATTAACGTAAGTACACAGAGTTAATTTTATTCATGTGTCTTAGGTCAGTGGCAAAAAAGACCAAATCTGTTGCTCAGACACTAAAGAAGGAGGGGGTTCTTACATCAGAGCTGGAAATGGCTCTAAAGAACTGCACAACGGCTGATGAAATAGACCATGTGGTAAGAACAGAGCAGGACAAGCTTCTCAGCTTACTTATTGATGTAAAACTTTGACCATTTAGTAGGTTTTTGACTGTGAATGACCTAATAATAGCTTATACTTATGTTTTTCTTATTCTTTCTTTAGTATGCTCCCTATAAAAAAGGCAGTAAGTTGTCCAAGGCCCGGCGAGCTAAGGAGCTAGGACTGGAACCTGTTGCACAGGCTCTGCTTCAGGCACCCCAGACTCTGGACCTACACACTTCAATCCAGCCCAACACTAAAGGTATCAGCCCTCTGCATATTTACAGCAGCCAGCCTGTAGTAAGAGTGCTTGTACACCAGCTTCCACAACTCAGTGTCCTCTAAGATTGTGATACTCACCCAGAATGTGCATTCATTTAACATTAATGTTTGAAACCTTTTGAAACTGATTAATGGTCCCAAACATCATCACTTCCATGTTTTGCTTAAATATCTGTTTTCACATTTTTATCTTTTCTGCCTTAATTCCTATATAAAATGAAAAAAGATTGATAAAAGACATTGGGTCAGTAGAGGGCAGCAAAGTACTTTTTTTTTTTTTTTTTTGTGTGTTGTCTGCTTATGCTTATGGACAGTTGACATTGACATATTACGGCAGTAACACAAGCAGCATTGTGACATGTTTATGCATGAGGTTTAAATATTATCATATATCTATGTGGGATATTTTTACTTCTAAAAATTTGTCAAAATTTGCCAAAATTTGCAACTGTTTTCACACTTTCCACCAAAACAATATGCAGTTCTCATAAATTAATTCAGGGCTACTGATGACTGTAAATGTTGATATGTGGCATTTCAGCTGTTTTGTTTCCTGTCTGTAGGATTGTCGTCCTTGGATGAAGTGGCCACAGGAGTGCTGGAGATCCTGGCAGATATGATTGCAAAGGACAAAGAGACTCTCACTTATGTCCAGTCACTGTGAGACACTGATCATTTGAGCAAACTCACTATTTTCTCCTACTATCCACTCCCTCTTAATTATCATCTTTCCATTATCTATTAATTTGTTTGTCTTGCTCTGTTGTCATAAAATTAATTTCCTCTTAGATTTTCTAGCCTGTCAGTCCCAGTTATACAGTAAGTGTGTGTTTGTCACTGCATGTATGTTCGTTCTCAGGTGTGACAGGAGTGCGGTGACCATTCACTCGGCAGTGTCTAAAACAGCCCTGAAAGAACAGCAGCCACAGGAGGGCAATCAGAAGAGCAAACCAAAGGACATTGCCAAGTTTAGCTTGTATACTGACTTCACCTGTGATGTCCATCGCATCCAGCACCATCAGGTATGGTCAGCTCTTTATCTTGTGTCTTATCAGATTCACTCTACATACAATTTCAGATCTCTGAAGGGTTTTTAAAAAAATTTTTTTATTGGAAGATTGGAATATCATATGCAGTGATATTGGTTTCTTAGCAAATTCTGCAAAAGCATTTTCTACAGTGAGATCCTAAAAGTGTTTTAAATAATAATAAAAAGGTTTTTTTAGGTTGTCTTTTTTGTTAGTATAAATAGTGAAGAGAGAACAGCAAATTATTGGGATAAGAAGTGTAAGTGGGTTTGGGAAATCGTGAGCGTGATTCAAATTCTTACTGGTCACATGTCATTTCCGGGTCCAAACGCTCCTGTAGACCCCTGTAGCAAATAAGGTGCTAATATCAGTGTTATGTCTTCTTCCTATTATAATTGTTGACATTTAATTAGCTTTCATTTTATATTTTTTCAATTTATTTTAGTTTAATTAATAGCATTTTTGTTTTATGCACTTTTTATTAGTTTTTTTTTTTAGCTTTGGTTTTTTTTTTTTAGTACTGGCCAAGGTAACACTTTTTTAAGTTCAAACTTTAAATCTAACATTTATTGTATTCGAGCTTTATTTAAAAAACAAAAATAAAATAATAATAGTTTTAGTTAACAATAACTAAACTGGCCAATATGCACTTATGATGTGCTGCAGTGTTAATGAAAAATTATGATGTGTGATTAATTATCTGAATTATTAAAATATTGGTGGGACATGAAATGCCATGACTGCTTATTATGCATTAATTACTAGTCATTTTTACAGCCTTGTCTACAGTTACAGTGCCAGTCGAAATTTTTTCAAACAATAAGGTTTTTAATGTTTCTTAATGAAGTCTTTTCTGCTCACCAAGCCTGCATTTATTTGATGAAGTACTGCAAAAACTGTAACATTTTTGAAATATTTTTACTGTTTAAAATAGTTGTTTTCTATTTGAATATATTTTAAAATGTAATTTATTTTTATGATTTCAAAGCTGAAATTTTAGCATCATTACTCCAGTCACAAAATTCTTCAGAAATCATTCTAACATTGCATTTAAAACATTTGTTATTATTATTTGAAAACAGCTGAGTAGAATTTTTTTCAGGTTTCTTAGATGAATAGAAAGTTCAGAAAAACAGCGTTTATCTAAAATAAAAATCTTATGTAACATAGAAATGTCTTTATCATCACTTTTGATCAATTTAAACCATCCATGCTAAATAAAAATATTTAGCCCCCCCCCAAAATTATAGTGACTCCAAGCTTTTAAATTGTATAATGTATAATGTTAAAAAAGCTTTTTATTTCAAATAAATGCTGATCTTTGGATCTTTCTATTCATCAAAGAATCCTGAAAAAAAAAAAAAAAATTGAACTGAAAATCAGCATATTAGAATGGCTCATGTGACATTGAAGACTGGAGTAATGATGCTGAAAATGTAGATTTTAAAATATGTTAAAATAGAAAACAGTTATTTTAAATAGTAAAAATACAATGATGTACACGCTTCTTATATAAATTTTGTATATTTTGAGCACCAAAAAAGTTACAGACTGCAGCTTTAACATTTTTAGTAACTGCACAATTTCCATGCTTGTGTTATTTTGTTCTGATGACTGTTGTATTATTGGAAAATTGTGTGATAATAAACAATGAGTAGGTGTGTCCAAACCTTTGATACTAAGTATATATGTACACATTCGGACACAATCCAGTCCACACACACACTGACAGTGTTGTGCCATATACACAGGTCCTCATGCCACTCTTTAAAGCTCTTCTGTCAGTGCTGTTCAACTGTATTTGTTTGTGTCAATGGTGTCCCCTTCCCCCTCTCTCACTTTACGGGTAGCCGCTTACTCAGAGTTGGTTGTGGGCCACATGTCACAGTGACTCTGTCATCCTTTTCTCCCTCTATTCATCTCTCTCACCCCGTTCCCTGTCCCCCAGTCATTCCCGATCTCCCCCTCTTAACATATGTGACACGTCCCCGTCCACGTGCCTGTGGATTAAAGGCTAGGATTGACAGACACTGCTTCACGATGACAGCCGCTCATGGGCTCTGTGAGAAAGGAGGGGGATAGGGGTGCGCAAAGGGTGAGAGGGAGAGAGACAAAGAGCGAAAGACGGGCCGAATGAATGAGTGAATGAGTGGCGGCGAGATCTCCTGTGAAGCATACAGTTTAGCCGTTGTTAATCTGCTGACGTGGATTGTCAGTGAGTGTTAATTTGAGTTTGCTGTGACCTGTGATCTGTCACACTCCGGCTAAAATGAACCTTTTCGTGGTTTTGCTAGAGAAGAGTGTGGAATGTATTTTGACAGGAGGCATGTGTATACACACATACTTGCTTGTTTAATTTAACACATTACTTCTGAGAGTGTATTAAGGACAGATGTGTGTGTGTGGGTTCCATGTGTTCGTATCGCAGGGGTGAACCAGTTGATGAAAGGCTGTGTTGGTCTTGGTGACTCCATGATTAACAGAAGTTACATTGATGCTTGATATGTAAATTAGGCAGAGTTTACTTATTTTATTCCATTTTATTTATTTTTTTTCAGGTTAATGATCAAACTGTTTACACGAGTGGTGTAACTGACTGTTGTAAAATAATATTTTGCATGACATTTTGGTAGATAAAACATGAAAGGACTATGCAGTAGGGGTGTGCGATATTGACCAAAAATAATATCTCAATGTTTTCTGGGATTTTATTGATAACGATAATTAGATGATACTTTGCTGAGTTATTGTGCTGGTATTTTAAGAACTATTAATTCCTAAATTTTTGATATTCTTCATATTCTGTGTGGTGGTCAGTTCACACTGATAGAAATTAATCTTTTTCCAATAAGTTTAAAATGATTTTTACATTTTATGGGCATTTTACTTTTAAAAAGCCATTTTTTTAAATAAAAGTGTGCATTATCTTTTGTGTCAGATTCTTACATTTGGGCTTTTACCAAGCAAATGAAATCAGTATCAACAAAATTCGTCTTTGCAATACAAAGAAAGCAATGAAGCTACATCTAAAGTGGTATTAAGGTGTATAATGCAGGTCATGAATGGATTTAACCTGCAGTTACAAATGCATAAATAACGTTTTGATATTTTAAACATAAAACGTTGAATACTGATATTTGAAAGTATTTAAATAATAAAAAGATACTTTAAATGTGGAATTAAAACCGCCAGTAGGTGGCAGCAAGTCACTGTTAATAAGTGAATCATTGCGATTGAACCGAATCATTTAAACGGTTGAATCATTCAGGAAGAAACACTGTCATGTTGCTAAGAGATGCAAAACAGTGCTGTGGCTGTGTTTGGTATAATTTTTGTTAGCAAAATAGAACAAAAACAGGTGTCTAAAACTTAAGTCTCTTATTTCTTGTCTATTGAACTGTTGTAAAAAAAAAAAATCAATACATTTGTAATCATAGTAATTTTTGGAGAAGAAAACGGCATTTTTCATGTGATATTGATTACTAAATCCATACATTTTCTGTCGCCATGTCTTGAATTTGTGATCATTCTAAATATATTTTAATAGACTGAATCATGCAGTGAAAGAACGCATTGTTAATGCATACACACACTAGTCTAGACTTCTCATAATGCGTGCACTGTACTCTGTAAATTAGGTGTTTTGAATGGTTTTTGCAGAATACTCAATAATGTCATACTGAACATCATTAAAACAACAATTACGATATTATCAAAGACGATATATATCGCACACCCCTAAATAAAATGGGCAATGAAATCATGGAATCTTTTACCATTGTCATTAATTAGGATAACATGAAAAATAGATTTTAAAAGGCAGGCACACCTTGGAATTCTGTATTTATAGGAGGTTGAGGTATAGGAATTAAATGAATGAGCTTAATTAGTTATTGTTATGTAGTAGGTGTTTTTAGATATTAAAAATGTGGAAGAAATGTTCATGGAGGTGTTTTGGAATGTGGAAAATGTATTTGATTGTTAATTTTTTTTCTTTTTTATTTATTTTTATTGTATGTAATAATGTATGAATGTTAAGTGTTGTGTGGACCCCAGGAAGACTAGCAATGCTTTAGGGCATAGCTAATGGGGATCAAAATAAATATACGAAATAAAGACAGAAGCATTCAGAATAACTAGATAACTTGATTAGTTTAAATACATTGTAAATGTACATATATTTATATATTTTGCTTAATTTTAGTTGAAAAGAATATTTGGTTCATCAAGTATTTTTGGTAACGCTTTACAATAAGGTGTCATTTGTTAACATTAGTTAATGTATTAACTGACATGAACAATGAGCGATACATTTATTACACTATTTATTAATCTGTTAATGTTAGTTTACATTTAACTAAGATTAATAAATGCTATAGAAGTATTTTTCATTCTTAATTTGTGTTCCTTATTTTAATTCATGAGCCTTATTTTAAAGTGTTACCATATTTAATCAATATTGTTATAAACAGTTTATAACAAAATTAAAAAAATTTTCCACTCTGTGCACCTCTGTATTTATTTATTTATTTATTTATTTATTTATTGGAGAATTGATAAATCAATTCTCGATTTAACTAGGTTAAAATTTTTTATCTAATTAATTACATGTTTCGATTAATTAATCGCAAAATAAATTTGACTGTGAACATACCCACAAAAGATTATTTAAAGCTATTTTTGTGTTAAATGAGAAAATATCAAGTAGACATCGAAATTGTAGCTTTAGAAAGAAAGATTTTATTTGATTCAACATAAAATGCATTACACGTAAGCATTTAGGCTGCAATGGCCTAAACTATGGAACATAAAAGAAGATTTTTTTTGTTAAGTTATATTTTTGGGCCTTTAATGGACAGGACAGTAGAGAGATGACAGGAGAGTACTGGGCAGAGAGGGGGGGACAGGATCGGCAAAGGACCTCGAGACGGGATTCGAACTCAGGTCGCCGCGAGAATAGCTGTGCTATATGTCGGCACACTAACCACAAGGCTATTGGCGCTAACAAAAGAAGATAATTTAAGAAAGGTCTGTGTAACAAGAAACATCTCAGTATTTTTTTGTTTATACAATGTATGATTGACTTTTTTGGATGAACTATCCCTGTATTGTTGTTGTGCTTCTTATTTTGTCTTTATTTTCTTCTTCTTTTTTTTTAATAAAATGATACTCTAAATAAGAAACTAAATATGCCAGCAGGTGGCCGTAAATGTCTTTGAGTCAACCATTTATGCATCTGATTCATTCAAACGGCTGATTCATTCAAAAAGGAAGCAAACGGCTCTTTATGAATGGGCCTTTGAATCATTGATTCATATGATTCGTTCAAAATGCAAATTCATTCAGAAACTAAGACTTCTGTTTTGCTCAGAGACACGCAACAATTCAGCTGTGGCTTCAAAGGTAGTATGCTCTCTGCAAAATTGAGCAAAATCAGACAAAATCAGCATTCGTGTCATATTGCTCTTGCTGCCCCTATGTGATCTTTGAATTTTGAATTTTAGGGCATAACTGCATTTATGGAGTTGTTGTCCTGCGTCCTATTTGTCAACAGTCAACTATATGAGATATAAGATGACGTTCAGGTCTGGGGGCGGAGCTAGTGTGTTAACTCCGTTAAAATTTGAATTTGAATCACGTTATTTTTTCATAATTAATTATTAAATGCCTTAAACTGACAACCCTACATTTAACATAATGTGAAGCATATGGTTGTGCATTGATATGTACCTTTTATTTTGTTTATAGTGTGTTCTTCTACTTCTGTGGCCACTTGACTTTATTTTTGAACATTTAGAATATTATTTCAACTGCTAAGCCATTTCTTTAAGTTTTCAGAGGCTGTTTGTAGCTGATATCTGAAAAAAAAAAAAAAGAAAGTTTTATTTATATTAATGAAAATGGTTGTTGTTATTTTCCAAATGGTTTCATCTTTGGGATATGCTCTAAACATACATTTCTAGTCAAAATGCAAGTTTTTTTTTTTTTTTTAATAAAAATTAAAAGACAAATACAAATAGTTTTTCCTCTAGCATACTCACTAAAAAGTGCAGCTGAAAAATCAATTAGTAACAAATAAAATGTGGTCTTGCTTTCTGTTTGTTTGTTTGAGCTTATGATAGATTGACTACAATATAATCAGTGCTAAACATCAAATGTTTTTGTAATACAAAGCAGCTCTCGCTAAAGAAAGAGCTCATATTTATTTTGTATGGAGAAGGATCGTTGGTGTATTTTGCGCCCCATGTTGTGTATGTTTGTTTTTCTGTACATGCAAAAATAGGAAGTGAAAAGTTCATCCATTCTTTCTGTTATTGTAGAGGCCATCCTCTATTTCTTTGTTCCGTGGCAATGCCGTTGCCTTTATTTGGAGAAAAAATATTGAATCGGAATAGCTCAGTCTTTAAAATAATATTCATTTCTGTCGCTTACATTCCTCATATTTTTCCAATTATGATTTCATTGTTATTGTGGAACACGATATGTTGAATATTTAGACTAAACTTTTCCCCCTCTTCTGTTTTTAAAACGTCATGTCCTGGACTGTTAAGTCTGAAATATGACACTAAACCCAAATCTGTGAAAAATTGCTGATTTTCTCATTTTTGGGTGTTAAATTTAATCTTTATTTTTAACCGCTTTCTCTGTTTTTTCCAATTTATCAGCCTTTTATGTACTGTATGTGACAAACATAATTATATTGCTGGCTGTGTGATGGCAAGCAGAAGTGAATTTTGATATATATCTCTGTGGCCTGTTTTTGACAGCTGTTTATTGGTAGAAATTTTGTCCTCCATTAATCTACAGTGCTGTGCCCGCATGTATTTTTAGGATGTTTATGTTTCTTCTGAATGGTAATTTTACTCATGGCATGATTTTGACCTGTTTAATGCATGCATTAATAGATATGCATTAACTAAACAAGGCCAAGTTGGAAACGACACAGGGTACGGAGAAAAGTTTGATATTTGTTTTGACATTTCCCTCATCTCATGCAAAACTTCAAATGCGATAAACATCGCATGAGAAAACCCAAGTAAACAGCTGCCTTGGGGTGTTGAAATGCCAAAATATGGAAATATAATTTTCATCATATTTCTGGCTGCATTAATTCACGTCTTGATCGGGCCATTAGCTGTTGAGCGGTGCAGAGGGGGCGGTTGCCTCCTCTGTGGTGGGGTGTGTGTTTCGTGTAGGGGGTTGGTGGCATTTGTCAGCTCGCTTCTTCCGCTTGGAGTCCAGATTGATGGGTCATCTTTTCCCTCTTGTTTCCTTTCAAAAGATTTTCCTCAGAAAAGGTCAGATACTTAAAACTATTTGCTTCACAGCATGTCACTTTCCCTTAGAGGGCCACTAAGGGAAAAGTGAGAGAGGCACGGAGCTTTTCGGTGCGACACGAGTGCGTCTTGGTGCGCGCTGACTAGTTTTAGGAGAGATCGGGAGGGGGTGGTACCGACGGTGCGCTACCGTGCCTCGCCTTGTGTCGGCTGTCTCTACAGGTTACTCTCTTGTTTCAGACATTAGCCATTAACCGTGGGGAGAATCTGAAGATTCTGACAGTGAAGGTCAACATCCCCGACTGGGTGAAGAATGACTTCTGTAGGTGGTGCGTCAACGTCAGGTCAGCACACACCCACAATGCCCACACACGCACCACACCTCTCTTCTGCCTCTCTCCCTCATGGTCTGGCCTGTTGCCAGTTTAATGGGCAATGGGTTGGCGACTGACTTTCACACTGCCGAATGTTGATAAACCACAGGTTTTGATACTGCTGTAGCTCTTTCCACAATGCCTCAGACCCGTTTCTTTAAAAAGTTATGTTTTAGATAATGTATATTAAATTTTATTTTTATTAAACCAAATATTTCCGCATATAATTTTTAATATTGAATAGCCAACCCAAAATAAATAAAGCCCTATTTGCAAGTTACATTAAATATAATAAACTTAAACATACTACATGCACATTTACAGTTTTAATTGTAATGCAACGTTTCTTGGTTATAATGGAAATAAATTTAATTTGAGCGGAAATTAATTTAGCTTATTTAGTATTTTAATATATATTTGATTATTTGACATTTTTACACTAGTGATCAACAGTTATGCTGCAAAGATTTTTATGTTTTTGAAACAAGTGTCCTGTGCTCAACAAGGCTGCATGTTTCTTTTTCTTTCTTTCTTTCTTTTAATAAAAAATATTGATATCTGAAATATAATAAATAAATATTATATATTTATATTTAAGTTATATTAAAGAATTATAATTAATTGAATTTGAGAGGAAATTAATTGTACTTATTTAGTATTTGAATACATTTTAATCATTTATTTATTTGACATTTTTGCACAACTGGTCAATAGTTTTTGCTGCAAGGATTTTTTTAAAATGTTTTTGATATGTGTCTAATGCTCACCAAGGCTGCATTTTTTTTTTTTTACTTTCTTTTTTTAAATACAAAATATTGATAGCTGAAACATAATAGAAAATACATTTTTATATTTAAGTTTTATTAAAGAATTGTGATTAATTTAATTTGAGAGGAAATTAATTTTACTTATTTAGTATTTTATTATATTTTAATTATTTATTTATCTGAAATTTTTACACTACTGGTCAAAGGTTTTTGTTGCAAAGATTTTGTTTTTGAAATAAATGTCTAATGCTCACCATCTTTCTTTCTTTCTTTCTTTTTTAATACAAAAATATTGATATCTGAAATATAATAGAATACATATAATTTTTTTTATATTTAAGTTATATTAAAGAATTATAATTAATTTAATTTGAGAGGAAATTAATTTTACTTATTATTTTAATATATTTTAATTATTTATTTGACATTTTTACACTACTGGTCAAACGTTTTTGTTGCAAAGTTTTTTTTTAAGTGTTTGACTAAAGCTGCATGTTTTTAATACAAATATTGATAACTAAAGGACCATGTGACGCTGAAGACTGAAATAATTTGCTGCTGAAAATTCAGCTTTGCCATCACAGAAATAAATTACATCTACAGTTTTAATGATATTCCAACAAATTAACATTTTTACTGCACTTTTTTTTTGACTAAATAAATGGAGTCTTGTGAGCATGTCCTTATGCATCTTTCAAAAACTTTTAAAAAAATCTGTCATCCATGATGAATTATTACGAACTTTTGAAGTTATTGTGCCACAATTGAGTTTGCATTAAAATAATATTTCAACTGCAATGAAAAGCACCTTGGTTTTCAAAAAGATAATCAGTTGTCGCCTTCATTCCTAAAAGATTTCTTAGAGCAAATATTTTCCATGTATTTATTATACAATAACAATCTCATGGTGTCTTTTTTTTTTTTTTTTTTTTTTTTTTTTTTTTAGCTGGCTGTATGAGCATGCAAACTGATGGGCTCTTTCTGTCGTATGACTTATAGGTGGAGGCCACAGGGATTCGCCCGGCCAGAACTGATGACGATTTTGAAAAATGCTGCTGAAGATTCCTTCAAGAGATTCATTTTACCGTTTCTCAGTCGAGGCTACAGGTTTGTTCTTGCCGTATATTTGTTTCTTTTTCCAGATCTTCTTTCTATAACATTGTTAACATTTTTCAACTCTTTTTCTTTCTGTCCCAGGACTAAGTTGACCACTAGTGCAGAAAAAGAGTCCATTGCCATGTTTGTTCGTAATCTGCGTCAGCGCCTTCTGATGTGTCCTGTGCGTGGGAGAGTCATCATGGGAGTCGACCCAGGATTTCACCACGGCTGCAAAATAGCAATCCTGTCCCCCACCAGTAAGAGAACCAGAATAAATGTGGAATGCACTTTAAATAAATGCTAAATACCTATCTATATCCATATCTAAAATTCTCTATATCAGGGTTATTAACCCTAATATAAAAAAAAACAAAACATTTTTAATAATTGAAATAAACATTAATTGAAAAAACTAAACTACTAGCTAAAACTTTACAAACATTTAAATGAAAAAATATGAAAAAAGCAAATTCAAAATATTAGCAAAAACTATAAGGTGCTTTTTTTGTCTTAATGGCTTAATGTAATATTTTAATCAGGAGAGTGCCTGATTGGCAGGTGTGATAAGAATGTCCGTTGTGCCCTCTCAGTGGGAGGGGCGGCACGCTGTGCCCTGTGTGTGCCCTGCGTCCAGGCGACTGATCGGCCTGGCGGGTGTGTGTCAGGTGGCATTGCCATGTTTTGCCCTCTGCCCCGCAGCAGCACCACATGCAGACCCAGCTTGACTGTGACAGGTCTGTGGGTGTGGAGTCACATGACCTGCCGGCCTCTTGAGGTGTCTATTACGATTAGACTGCCTCTCTTTGGCTGACAGAAAACGGCAGCTGTATTGTCTGAGAGGAGAGGGGAACAAGGTGGAGGCGATGAGTGCAGAAAAATGGGAGAGGAAAAAATGGGAGCTGTACCTTCACGATGATAATGTATTGTTAAGTTGATGTCCACATAAAATCTAGTCGCATACGTCTTCTGCTGTCCTGACATATCTTCTTCCTTTTTTTTAAAATTTCCTCAGGTCAGATTTTGCACACGGATGTGGTGTACCTCCACGGTCATGCTAAACATAAAGAGGCAGAAAAACTGCGCCATCTTATGTTCACACACAGGTATTGCAGTCATAATGATAACAGTTTTTAATGCTCATTAAGGCTGTATTTGTTTGATCAAAATACAGTAATATTGGGAAATATTATTATAATTTAAAAGAGCTCTTTTCTATTTGAATATACACTCCCAGTCAAAAGTTTTTGGCGGTAAGATTTAAGCCTGGATTTATTTGATCCAAAATACAGCAAAAGCAGTAATATTGTGAAATATTTTTACTATTTAAAATAACTGCTTTCTATTTGAATATATTTTAAAATGTAATTTATTCCTGTGATCAAAGCTACATTTTGAGGATCATTACACCTGTCTTCAGTGTCACATGCTCCTTCAGAAATCATTCTAATATGCTGATTTGCAGTTCAGGAAACATTTTTTATTATTATTATCTATATTTAAAACAGTTGAGTGCATTTTTTTCAGGATTCTTTGATGAATAGAAGGTTCCAAAGGTAACCTTCTAACTTTTGTAACATTATACACTATACCATTCAAAAGCTTGGAGTCAGTATAATTTTTCTTTTTTGGGGGGGGGAAGAAATGGTAAAAAATTAATACTTTTATTTAGCAAGGATGCTTTACATTGATCAAAAGTGATGATATTTATAATGTTACAAACAATTTCTATTTCAGATAAATACTGTACTCTATTCATCAAAGAAATCTGAAAAAATTCTACACAGCTGTTTTCAACATAATAATAATAATAATAATAATAATAATAATATAATATTTTTTTGAGCAGCAAATCAAAATATTAGAATGATTTCTCAAGGATCATGTGACACTGAAGACTGGAGTAATGATGCTAAAAACCCAGCTTTGAAATAACAGGAATAAATTACATTTTAAAAATATTTAAATAGAAAACAGTCATTTTAAATAGTAAAAATATTTCAAAATTGTACTGTTTTTTTGCTGTACTTTGGATCGAATAAATGCAAGCTTGGTGAGCAGAAAAACTTTAAAACTTCTTTAAAAAACATTAAAAATCTTACTGTCCAAAAACCTTTGACTGGTAATGTATTTAAAAAAGTCATTTATTATTGTGATGGGATGTTTTAGCTATCAATGTTTTTTTACTGCGTAATATTTAATATTAATACACTACCATTCAAAAATTTGGGGTAACAATCTTAAAATTAAAATAGGAATAAAAAGGACTCACTAAATTGCAAAAAAAAAAGACAGCTTTCTGTTCTTTAAATAATCCTGAAGCTCTAAAAAAAATAATTATTCCAAAATTTTGACCTGAGTAACGTCTTAATTTTTTTCCCCACAGCTGTCAAACCATTGTAATAGGAAATGGCAAAGCGTGCAGGGAGACCGAGGCCTTCTTTACAGACCTAATTAAACGGCACTTCTTCAAGCCCCTCGATGTGTCCTACTGGTATGACATTTCCCTTTTTAAAATACAGAGCAGAGCAGTGAGCAGTACAGCAGATGTTGTTCTTCTGAGAGTTGCTCAGCAGTTGGTTTAGAGATGAAACCTGCATTTGTTTGTGGTCACATCAGGCTCCTGTACAGTCTTAATGCAATTGCAGCTTGAAATTTGAAAGTGTTTTATCAATAAACTCCACTAAGAGCGAAAATAGTAACTGTCAAGCAAGGTACGCAGAAAAGGAGCAAAGGAAATGGTGCCGGTCTGGAATGTGTTACTCTTGCGGGTTTTAAATGGTATCTGGACCTTGTTTGACTGTCTCTAATTAAAAACAAATATTTCTCACCGTCCTTCAAACCAAACCAGTCCAATGTGTTCTCATCCAACCCAAATAAAGACTAGATCTGGGATTGTCTCTTTCTCCATCTAGCTAGACTCGTGTTTGTTGACTTTTGGTTCTGACTGGAGAGCTGCCCAGAACCGCTCTGAAGTGGCCGTTTATGGCGTACACTGATGGCGGTTTTCATTACAGCTATCCGCATCCCTCGGCGCAGCTCAGATGGGTTGCCAGGTCTGCCTCAGTAGTTCTCAGCAAAGCGTGATGTGTCAAAATTGACATCCAAGGCGCTCCACAAGTGGATCTATTTCAACCTCCATTCTAAAATGAAAGTGGAAGATTTGAGATCGCCACATTGGCAGTGCAACATCGACCCACGCCAGGGCGTACCAGACAGTTTGAACCTTGTTTCCCGTCATGGTTGTCACAGCCAAGTATTTGTAGAAGCAGGGTGCTAGTTGAAATAAATTACACTTAGAAAATTGCATACTTAAATGTTCCTTTAAATGGAGAAATGGATCTAGTAACTTCACTCGTGTGAAATGCTCAGACACTCCTCAAGAAAAAAACTAGTGGTTACACTTGTATGAAAGCATTATTTCACATTTTACAAACTCAAATTATATTATATTCAAATAATTTAATTATATGTTTGTCTGACCCTTACAGTTTCCATTTTTTTTGGTACTTGCCCCTTACCAAATAATTCCAATGTACACGTAAGCGTGCATAGATCTGACTGACTTTTATGCGTTATACACTACCATTTAAAAGTTTGGGCTTTTAAGTACCTGTATTTAAGACTTTTTAATGTCTTTAAAAGAAATCTCGAGACTGTTCATCAAGACTGCATTTATTTGTTTAAAAAAAAAATGCAGTAAAAACAGTAATATTGTGAAATATTATTGCATTTTGAAATAACTTTTTTATTTTAATATATTTTAAAATGCAATTTATTCCTGTGAATTGTACAATACCATTTAAAAGATTGTGCTTTTAAGTACCTGTATTTTAGACTTTTTAATGTTTTTAAAAGAAATCTCAAGACTGTTCAAGAATGCATTTATTTGTTCAAAAGAATACAATGAAAACAGTAATATTGTGAAATATTATTGCATTTTAAAATAATTGTTTTCTATGTGAATATATTTTAAAATGCAATTTATTCCTGTGATGGCAAAGCTGAATTTTCAGCATCACTACTCCAGTCTTCAGTGTCACATGATCCTTCAGAAAACATTCGAATATACTGACTTGCTGTTTAAGAAACATTTTTATTAGTATCAGTGTTGACAGTTGTGCAGCTTAATTTTTGTTGCTGAAACTGTGATATTTTTTTCCTTTCCAAAAAAAAAGAAAAAAACTTTAGAGTGTAGCTTAGTGTAGATATGTTTTGTGTATATGTGTGTTTGGAAATATGTAGCTTGATTAGAGTGTTTGTTTTTCCAACACATTCCCTTCTGAAAATTCATATCCACAGCGCACTTTGTACATCACTAGTCAATTAAACCAGCAGCTTCATTTGCACCGTCTGCTATCTGTCTCCGCACTCTTCAGCTTGTTCAGACGTAAACATCATCCGTTGCCCCCGTCTACCATCACTTGCTCTCTTCCTTCTGTCCTGACGTCCCCGCTAGCCGTCTCCTTTCCTTTCTTTCGCCTGACTGCTCTAGAGGAATGACAGCCAGTGCCGGCAGACCGTATGCGGTAATGAGCCTGCGGGATGAGCTGCGTGGCTCTTCATTTAAATGAAGGGACTCTTGCCTGTTGAGTCGGTGGGGTTGTTCCTTGAGGAATACCGGGATAAACACTGACCTCTTGACATTTCTTTTGGTTCTTTCTATAATAAGGCCTTTTTGTGGCTGAGGCTTTGGATGTTCTTTTAAAGAAGTAGGACAAAATTGTCTTCACACAGAAATTTACTTGTGTGCAGGAGTGTAGCGGGAAGTTACTGTAAGTAGGGCCCTGTGATTTCCGTGATGTGGAAAACATGGACGGAATCACAGAAGTAAGCTTATAAGCTTCTGGTTCATTAGCCGCTATAGGGAAATAACGACAAGAGAACTTGCAGTAAACAGTAAAACTGTTTGCACAACAAACCAGTGTGTTCATAATTAAGATAATACATTAAAATAATATGGTAAGACACATCAATTTGCAATATCAAGCAGCAAAACCAGCTGGTTTGTATAGCCAAAAATAGCTGGACGTGGATGAGACTGGAAGCCAGACCTATAAAATTTACAAATGCCTGCGGAATGGAATAATGTCTGTGAATATTAAGTTAAAAAAATGTTATTTAAACATGAATCTTGCTTGTTCTGCATGTCTCTGTGTGAATGAATGGAGCAGACGCGTGGTTTCATTTACTACACGCATACTGAAGCGTGTGTGACGTTAGCCTATGCTGCCTCAATATATAAGTACAGTACATGAACACCTGAACATAATCTCTAGAACTGCTCTGAAAGTCACTTCATGAGCATTTTACCATTTCTTTTGAGAAAAACTATGATGATATCATACAAAAAGAAACTTAAAGGTCTTCACAGCAACCTGTCAAAATAAAAGTTTGTTTTAACTTGAAGAAACTGTGACAGAAATATGTTACTTAAAGGAGAAGTTCACTTCCCGAACAAAAATTTACAGATAATTTACTCACCCCCTTGTCATCCAAGATGTTCGTGCCTTTATTACCTCAGTCACTCTGCAGAGGAAAACATTTCAGGATTTCTTTCCATATTCTATGGTGCTCGTGAGTTTGAACTTCCAAAATGCAGTTTAAATGTAGCTTCAAAGGGCTCTAAACCAGTGATTCTCAACTTCAGTCCTCGAGGCACACTGCTCTGCACATTTTGTATGTCTCCCTCATTTAACGCATCTGATTCAGATCATCAGCTCGTTAGGAGAAAGATCCATGAAATGAACTGAGTGTGTCAGATTCAGAAACATACAAAATGTGCAGAGCAGTGGGCCTGGAGGACTGGAGTTGAGAACCACTGCTCTAAATGATCCCAGACAAGGAAGAAGGGCCTTATCTAATGAAACGATTGGTTATTTTCTAAAAAAAAAAAAAAAAAAATTACATTTAAAAAAAACATTTTATATGCTTTTTAACCTCAAAAGCTTGTCTTGTCTAACTCGTGTACTCTGTGCATTCCGATTCAATACAGTTAGGAAGGGTTGAAAAACTCCCATCTCATTTTCTTCTCAAACTTCAAAATCATCCTACATCATTGTTTAACCTTTTTTGGTAAAGGGCGTTTGATTTTATTTGCATTGGGTCGGTACTTCTGCAGCGGTGTAAGACTATTTTAAAGTTGGAGGAGAAAATGAGATGGGAATTTTTTGACATACCCTAACTGTATTGAACCGGAATACACACAGAGTTCACGCAGGGCTAGACAAGACGAGCATTTGAGGTTAAAAAGCGGATAAACTGTCAGTTTTTTTAAAAAATAACCGTTTTGCTAGATAAGACCCTTCTTCCTCGGCTGGGATCGTTTAGAGCCCTTTGAAGCTTCATTTAAACTGCATTTTGGAAGTTCAAACCCGAGGGCAGCATAGAAGTCCATTACATGGAGAGAAATCCTGAAATGTTTTCCTCAAAAAACATACTTTCTTTATGAATGAAGAAATAAAGACATGAACATCTTGGATGACAATGGGGTGAGTAAATTATCTGTAAATATTTGTTCTGCAATTGAACTTCTCCTTTAATGTAATGATGGTCCTACTACTACTAATGAAATTATTGTTAAAACATTAATTTTTAAAGGAATATGTAACATATTTTTTTTATTTTTTATTTTTTTTACCAGAGTTTATTTAACAGAAAAATGTAAATACGCAGCACAGTGTTTCAGGAAAAAAACAAAAACAAAGAAAGAAAATAGTAATAAATGATTATTTGGTGCGAGGACCCTATTGGAATTGCTCGGTTTCTTCTTCTTCTCAAAAAATGTAATCCAGAAAAATTAAAACTGAAAAAATGGAATTTGGAAGAAAAAAAAAAAAAAAAAACAAACAAACAAAAAAAAGCGGAATTTGGGAAAATATAAAATGGATTTCATAGTGCCCTATGTAAGTAATACATTAGTTCATTCATCTCATTTTGTGAGCTGTGTAACCCTCTCTGTGTATGCCCTCTCTTTGAACTTTGAACTGTAGTTGTTTGCCCTAGTTGAGTCTGCTCCAATATATTAGCTGTGAGATTTACACCGTTCTTTGAACCTCTCCTCTGGAACCCCTCTGTGGCGCCCTCCTCTGGCCCAGCGCTCTTTACCGCCAGGTGCTTTTATCCTTTTAGACCGCTATGATG